>KZ652176.1:30831-43547 GCA_001010745.2 Gerris buenoi
TAACGTAACCTTTCATAGGTTTGTTCCTCAGAGCCAATAGTTGACAAACGATTGATAACAGTCGGGAAGATATTCGTCCTACCTGTGCGCGCGCACACTGGTAGTTTGATGTAGATTTTTTCCAAGTTCTTGGCGACACTACTTAATCGGCCCAACCCAGGAGGTATGCTTAATGCTTAGTGCCCCATCCATATTTTATAACATCCTTGAGACTAACACATATTCTTAAAAGGCACCACCAAAAGATTAACTTGCGCACAAAATTCTAGCTTGATGTTAGTCAAGACAGTTTTATGCACGCTATCTCCTGAAGTATAAGGATAACCACCTAGTGTTTATTTTTACCCTTTTCTCTAGGTTGGCCAACCAGCACTGCCAGAGGTAACTCATTTTGATCAGACTGTATTTATCAAATTATTTTCTCAAGTTGTCAGATTTAATTCTCTGAAAAACCCCACACTTTGTTCAGTGTTCACTTAGACAAAGGGATGAATGATGTGGTGTAAATTAGATGAATGGGTCACGACTCAATAAAAAGTGAAGTGCCCTGATAATAATTGTCTCATATAGCAGATAAGAGTCAATGTTTGTTGATCACTCACCATCATTTCTACAAGAGTACTAAAAATCTGTCTGAATAGCCTCTGGCAAAGGCTATTACAGCCCAGAGAGATATAGCCACTAAATAAACTAAAAACTCAACTTCTTATGCAAATCTTATAAATTTTCCTGACTTGAAAAAAATATATGCCAAATTAGTGCTTTTTTAATTCAATAGAAGGCTCTTGTAAAGAGAATAGTAACTTAACAATACAAAAGATAACAATACAAATGATGTTGCTGAAGTAAATATATTGATACTCTATACAAATTTATTACCACGATAGACTATCAGAGATCATACTAGAATAAAATTTGATGGCAAGAACATTAAATATTATAAATAATCCAAATTACAATTATCAATAATATGTCTCCCGTAGTTATTGATAATTGTAATTTGGATTATTTAAAATTTTATCTTTCCGTAGTAATTAAACTACCAAAAATTTAAAAATTAAATTAAATATTATGTGGCTGTACATACTGAGTGGCAATTAACCACCTGACTTAAATGAATTGGATTTTACTATGCTTTAGTGTATTACTTTTATACTGTAAGGCTGGAATTGGTCTGATTTAGGCTTTGCAAATTATCAGCCATATATTGGCTTATTAATTATTTTTATTTTGATATTATTGCTAGGTTTCATTTAGTTTTTTTGACCATCAACTCTAACCTATTTTATTTAGCTCATTATAAGTTTAGTCTTGTACATGAGCAGGGCCGATTAATCTAGTGAGCTCGTGCCCAGGGGTGCAAGAGTTTTGGGTAGGCCCGTCTAAATTTGTAAATCATTAAGGGGGCATTTTGCCATGGAGTCTAAATGGGCATTTTGCCCAGTGAACGTCTAAATGGGCTTGTATATATAAGAATTATTATTCAGATGTCTAACAAAGCCCAAATGTGTCGCATATAAAATTATAAAAAAATATATCTCCGATATGGTCATAACCACTTATAAATTAGCAACAATGCCTTTTATTATATCTTTAATTTAAGACTTAGTGTACTCACAATTTAATACAAATTGATAAAAATGGGACTATCAGAGCTCAATATGAAATTTTTTGGCTGAGTTATGCCATCAAACATGTGGTATTATATTAGTTATTCATTATGGCACACTATTGTAAAAAAGATGTTGCTGAAGAACAATCATCCTTTTATTTATGTTTTATGTCAGGTCCATGTACGTGAAGAATGCCACATTTTGGTAAATAACATTTCACATTCGTGGTTATGATTTAAGGAGAGCGATATACTTTAAATTTAAACTCCACTTTTTGTGTATTTTGTTTTAACTGTGCAAAATTAGAATACACCAATTTGTTGCACATAGTTTTTAAGACTCTGTCTTGGAATTTTTTGCTATACTTCATAACAATATATTATTATATATTTAATTGTAAATACAGTTCGTAAACTAGGAATACCTAATCAAAGCATGTCGCTTCTGTGCTTCATAGCTATCATTTTAATAAATGGATATAACATTGCCTTTTAAATTTTACTGTTCTACAGTATAAAATTATCTATTCATATAATATGCATTTAAAATTATATACATTCCATATCACAAAAAGTTCTGCATTATAATATAAATGGTAGACTGTGCCTATTCAGTGCCAATGACACTTTATTTTTTAAAAAAATGTACATATAATATAAACTAGTATATTAGGCATTTTCATGTAATATGGTTGTATTGTTTTGACAAAAATCTGCTCTTCCAGAAATCATCTCAACCAATATTTCTATATTTTAAATCACATCTTAACCTGCTTAAGTTGGCTCTAATTGCTAGATTTGGTCTTAGGGTTTGTAATGAATCACTGACCAGATTGACAGTTAAGTAACTATGGTGTGCCCAGAAAGACCCACTTTTATTCCTAATTGGTTTCATAAACCTTCGGTTGATTTGAAATAGTTGCAACTGCTTCGACCAAAGCCAAAATACAGTTAGTCCCATAAATATTATTACCTTCTACGGCAGATTTTCATTGTTAAATTTTACTATTCTTTAAAATTCTTTTTTAATAATTGGTTTTTGCGAAAAATGGACCTTTACCAATGTGAACAGTAACTGTGGGATGCAAGGATTATGGAGGAAAACGCGGCTAAAAATCACAAATAGGTGTTATCATTGTTTTCAGTAGAAGAAAAAAGAGAAGTGACAAATGTTTTATATACAGATTCAACATACTGGGGCGCTGGGAAAATTCGGATTGTACGTGCCATCACTTTAAGGTTAGGCGATAAAAGCCCACATATTGAATTAAAAACCTCAATTTTGTCATCATTTTGTGTAAAACCAACCCTCCTGTATATAAACATAAAACAGGAAGAAATCAAACTCGAAGAAATTTCGATGACACGTCCGAATTAGAATTGCTTCAATAGTTTATGCACTTGAGAAATTGCAATAGCTTAACTTTTATCTCAGTCTAAACAACATAAACTACTTTATTTAGTAAAATGTTAATGTTATTACCTTTTTAGGCAGCGTTGCCTTCAATCAATTCCGTTCACATCTTCAGTATTATAGTAGTATTACAATTCAAGTGTTAATGTTAATAGCGCGGTATAAATATGTATAAAAAAAAGGGAGAGCCATTAAGATTTTAACGTATCAAAGTTATGACTGGCTAGTTACATTTAAAATGTCACTGAAATAGGTCTACAGTGGCTTATATTATACTCTGAAGCTAAAGTTTAAGTGATTTAATGCATGTAAACAATGAAGTAATAAAGTTTAAAGTTAAAATTTAGCGGCAACTAAACAAAAACAACTAGAATAGAATTTTTTCTTTTTTAGTAGGTGGGCTAAACACTGGACATGCGCAATTTAGTTAAATGCACAAGTTTGGTGGATTCCCGCTTTTAAGATTAGTAGATCTTTGTTTACATATTATTTATTGTGTCATTTTATTAACCTCTCTAGTCATAATTATATATTATTTACCTAATGTTTTACTTGAAAACAATTTATATATTATAGGGAGAAAGGAGAAGGCTCCCCCCCCCCTTACAAGAGCTCCTATTTACAAAGCTAATNCTAAAAGAGGGGGGGGGGGGATCTGACCCTCCAAGAGGTATAGGGAATTTGGAATGCCCTAAGGGAGAAGGGGCCACTGGTCCCCCCAAATGTAATTTATTAGAATACATATAAGGCTTGTGTAATTATTCTGTTTATTCCAGAGAATACGCTGATAATATGAGTTACTTTAGATTAACCATTTCATGTATTACTCTTATCCTTATAAAGTACAAGAAATTATTCTCCAATTTTGCATTTGAGCTCAAAATAAATACAATATTTATAGGCATCAACAAAACATTTAATTGCGAACAGTAGGAATTAACCTAATACATTTATCATTCAGGGCCGTCCCTAGTCAACCGGGTCAAACTGCCCCGGGCGCCGCGTCAAGGGGGGGCGCCTTCAGGCCCCCCCCCCTCTTAAACTAATAGGTAAATAAAATGTAATATAACAAAAATTAATCTACGATGCAAGAGCTTTTTAACGATGTACATTACACTATAAAAGATTAACTTTAACATTTGTACCTCTGTACTCTAAAGGTACCAAAATTATATTTTTAAAAAACAAACAATACAAAAGGGCATTCATTNTGACTTGGGCGCCTCAACCTCTAGGAACGGCCCTGATTTATCATAGGTATTTAATTTATAGATAGTACTAGGTTGGCACATTAAGACCTCGATAGAATTTGTCTTGATCAACGAGTTGTTATTAAGGTCTTAAATCTGCTATTATATTTTGTCTATTTGACTCCTATAAAATGATAGGTAGGATTACTTCTGGGGCGTTCGTTATCGCAGATATATAGCACAAAAAGGGGACAATAAAATTCCAATTATTTTAAATTGTCTCCCTAGTATTATCGAATATATGTTAGTTAGGCATTTAAGAAATTAGGTCTATAATAAATTTTAGGCTCATGGTGTTTTTACACCCAATTTTAATGCTAATTGCCTTTTTAAGATATATGTATATAGACCTTTTTTTAAGTTAATTAAACTCGACTCGGCTTGTCTTAAGTTTAAAAGGGAAATTTTTAACAGTTATAATGATGGGGAAGGGGAGTATCAGAGCTAATAAACTAGTGACATACTAATATGCATGCTAAGGGAACAAATCTGTAACTCAAATATAAGATTATGAATTGTCTATTGCAGTTGTCACTTGCTGCTTTTCGGCATACATGAAATTTTGTATTTGCTTTATTCATAAATAATTGGTAACTAATGAGACATGTATTTAAAAGCTTTTCTAAAATGGTCACGAATCGTCACTTAAAACAATAAATGATCTAGACAGTCAGTCAATTTCACGCCATTTGTATTTCTCTTTTGTGGAAAAATGCCCCAGGCATCTAATGTTAACAACTCTGTCACAATGGTGCACTTAGTTTTATACAATATAAAGCCAGTTGGCTAATATTTCCCCATTAGCTTTAAAAACAGTGTTCTGATTTTATTTGGCTGGTAGCTAGTGCTCTCTCGCATGGCGACAACTATTAAGTACTAATTAAGTTGGTTATAGTTTAAATCGAGCAGTCTCGAAGACTCAATATAGTACGTTATTGCCAAGTTAAGATTAACACATTTTTAGTCCAATGAAGTGGATTACTTTAGAAATGTTACTCTAAATATAGATTTAGAAATAGTATTATTTCGATTAGTATCTAAATAGAAATTTTTTTCAGATTTATGACTGCATAATTAATTTTTATTTTCCTTACGGTTCTTAAAGAATATACTGCCTATTAATTTAGTTATAAAGCACTTGCCTTGCACTTGGCCTCGTTTGTACAAACATACGGCGTACCAAGTAAATTTTTATCAGCCAACATTTTTAGTTTGTTATTAATTCCTCGAATAGTCATAAGACATCTTAAATCTCGGCCAAAGTTAGCCATCTGATAATGCAACTTACAACATTGTTAACCAATATAAATAAAACTTTTAAGGTTGTCTGCCACTTAAAAATTTCTTTCTTTTACATATGGCTCAAACTCAGGGTTGGGAATTGTGAAGTAATTGGGCAACAGTTAAGATTAAGCTCTTTGTCTAGTTTCATAAATTAAAAAAACTATTGAGCAAGGTAATGATCACTAATTTATAAATGAACACTTTAGTTAGACATATCGATGGTAAAATGTTTAGTGAAGATCAATCGCCTGGTCTAATGGTAGCGTCAGCACTTATAGAGGAATGTATACTTTTATATTTTATAATATTAGCTTAATTAAGCGTTTTTCTCTTGGTGAATTTCCTAATAGCAGCAATATTACGATAGGCGGTGGAATAAGTTTTCTCAAAGGTAAAAATTACGTAGTAATCAACGATTTAGCAGTATATGGTGTCGGAAGAATGGGTATACAACATAAATTTGCGATTATCCCAGGCAGCACCTTTAATCTATAGGAGTACTTTTCTTCATAAATAAATTAATAAATACTTATTACTATTAATTAATAGATACCGCGGACGCTATGCGTCTCACATTAGTCTAAGGGGCTATCGCCATTCGTACCTTATAATAGCGTTTAGGATATTATACTAGCTTTAAAAGATGATACAAAGTTACTATCAGGCTTGTATCAGCTTAGATATTGCTATTAAATGGGTGATCTAATTAAGTAAGAAAGAAGTGTAAGTAATAATTGCAAGTTACAAATGAAACCATAATGTACTGTAAATTCGAGAATTGATTGAAGTAAGGAATTGGAAATGTTTTGCCAACATTTTTCTTGTTTGAATATTGCTGCATTACTCTGTAAAGTTATCGAATTAGTTTACAGCCCATATTTCTATATTTTGTCTATAGCATAAATAATAAATTCAGGCCGTATTTAATAATAAGAATTTGGCCATTAGGCCGTAATTTAATACATGGTCAAATGTATTTTATTTCAAATATATATTCCATCATTCTTAAGAAATTTAACACCATATTCATGCCTTTTTTTTTCTTTAATTAAATATCGAATTAAGCAAATTTAAGATAAATTTCTTCTCAGATTAAAGCTGAAGTAAATTCGATCGATAATTAAGATCAGAATGGCTAACGTCCAATTATTCCACTAAGTCTCAAAATTGCTAAACACCCTAACGCTACCGCAATTACAAATTGTAGCTTTCTTATACATGGAATTGTATTAGCTTATACATTAAAATTGTCAGATCGATGGTTTGGTGGCAAATGAATTCTCCAGTTAATTTTTTTTAGGTAATAGACCTTCGTCAATAAGCACAACATTTAAATATGCTTTTGTGGCGAAGGAACTTCGTGGGCTCTGATTAGCCATGTTTCGCTCTGAATGAAACAAAATCGCTTATTAGAGCAGAAGGTAATTATTCGCATATGTTTTAAGTTCCAATTAAATTTAGAATTGATATTAGAGAATAATTATCCTATAAAGTTTAAAATTATTTCGAGCTGAATACAGCCAATTTAACAGAAAAGTGTTGCAAACACAAATTGTAGCCAGAACAACTTCTGACCAGAGTATGAATCAACTAAAGAAATTAAATATTTAATCAAAGTAAATTTGAAATCTCGCTTTAAGAGCTCATTAAATATAAGGGACATAACCTCTTGCTTTGAAAAGATATCAGAATATTAAAACTACAACTTACCAGGCAACTAATTTCCCGAGAACCACAATTGATTAATCGGGAATTAGTTGGTTATGAGTAAAACAACACACAAACAGATTTTTTATTTACATCGTTAAGATATAAAGAAATTAAATATTTAATCAAAGTAAATTTGAAATCTCGCTTTAAGAGCTCATTAAATATAAGGGACATAACCTCTTGCTTTGAAAAGATATCAGAATATTAAAACTACAACTTACCAGGCAACTAATTTCCCGAGAACCACAATTGATTAATCGGGAATTAGTTGGTTATGAGTAAAACAACACACAAACAGATTTTTTATTTACATCGTTAAGATATACAGAATTTAGAAGTCTTCGATGGTTGAAGTCATCTCAAGTCAGTTTTTAAGTACTTTCTGATATAACTAAACCTCTTAACCTAAAATTGGTGCACCTGAAGTATGGTCCTCTTCGAACACACTGCAATATGGTGTTTAATCATAGGATCACTAACACTTAGGGAGAGTGTAGTGATCCTATCGATTGAATTCATAATACAATGGCTCATAAATGGTTCATACTTCAGATGACCCTCCTCATTATAATTTCCTTGTATAGTTAAATAATTCTTAAAAGACAAGTCTACTATTTTAGGATGCTTAGTCCAGACTGCGTAATCAACAGAGGAAACGAAGTTAAGCATTATCTGCGCATGATCAGTTTGCAATGCGCAGGCGCACTACAAACTAGACATGCGCAGTCAAATACTTACGTCGTGCTCTGTTCGGTTTGGCAGTCTGGACTAAGTTTTAACACCATGATGCATATTCCACGAATATGTTCGAATGAACTATTCGTCAGAATATACATACAAGGCATTTTAAATTTACTCACTTTTACTACTTATTACCTCATCCTTCTATCATATACTGTTATCAGGTGCCTTTGAACACCATCAAAGTTTTAAGTAACTTTTAACAGGCATTCCAAGATGGTTCCTACTAAAAGATCCTACAATGGATAATCCACAATTGTCAAGTATAATTATGCAACAGACAGTAAGTGAAAGTATCCATTCAGCATCTCTTATCACAAGGCCCTTCTTCAAATGTCTGTGGTTTATATTTCACAATCACTTATATACCACCTTCTAAACTTCCTATAAAACACTTAAAATCTCCTTAAGTCCAAGCAACAATTGACATCTGAAGATAGCTCCCTACGAGGTTATCACAATAGATCTTCCACTAGTCAATCACTTAAGTGAAGATATCACAAATAAGATACATCACAAGTGTTACATCAATGTGGCAACCCTTTAAGGACCTTTCTACAGATGCCACTTTGTTTTTGGGAGTATCTTCCGCTTTCGCATTTTTTTTTTACCTGAAAACCCTACATTTTTTAAAAATAAAAACTAGTAAAATTTTCTGTAAATTTTGAGCAAAAAAGATTTTTTTTGTTGACTATCAGTTCTAAATAATTAAGTCCCTACTGCTGCTATATTGAATTAATTACTTTCTTAGGATATTTTTAATGCAATTTATAAACTAATTTGTTACAGTGTACTTAAACAGTGGCACTTGTGCTTTGACAGAATTGTAAAAATATTAGTTAATAAGGTGAATTAAAAATTATTACTTTTTTAACTAAGTATCTAACCGAATGATATTAATAATTGAATTTGAATTTTGTAAGTGTTTTAAGTTCAAAAAAAAAAAAAAAAAAAATAGTAATACTAATAACGAATTAATTTGGTGTTGTTAAACTTTTAAATTTAAAAAGCTTTACTTTAGTTTATTTTAAAGATGTGTAAGAGTGAATAGTGCTTAAAAGCAATGTTAGCTAACTTAGTTTTATTAATTATTCGATATACATACATTAAAAAATATTAGAGTTTTGAAGTTAACAATATGAAAATCAAACTAATAAATAACCAATTAATTAGACCACTCAAAATAAGTTATGGTTGAAGCTAAAATTCAAAACTTAAATTATTAAAATGTAATATTGAAAGAATTAATATTGCAGCTTAGCTAAGTTAAATATTGTTATAAAATAGAAGTTTAATAGCAGAAACTAAGTAATTCCTAAAAAATAATAGAACTTTCCTAATGTATTTTAAGTTTATTACCCTATTTATTAGAACTGTATTATGAAAAAAAAAAATATACATTGAAATATCTTAAATTCTACTTTTTTTAACTGTAGTGTTGTTTTAAAAAAAAAAAAAAAAAAAAAAGCAGACGCTTGGAACCTAAACAACAGAGCCGATTTTGACGAAATTTGGCATACATATTCAGAAAAATCATACCCCGAGGTGAAATCGAGAAATGAATTTTGGCTCCTAAAACTCTGGAGAAACGTGAATAAAATTATTTCTCGAAAACAATTCCGACGATTTTTATTAAAAATTCTTATTAATTTTTTTTTTTATTAAAGTGTAGTCAATTTAAACTGTCCATAGTCCGTAGTCCACGAATCTAACAATATAAGCCCCGAGAAAAATCTAGTTCTTAATAAAATAGTTTTTCTGGGCGGACGGAGAGAGCCCGGGTTCGATTTCCTGTGGAGAAGATATTTGTATGATACATTTTGATTAAATATTCAATAATATATTAAATATAACTAANAAAAAAAAAAAAAAAAAAAAAAAAAAAAAAAAAAAAAAAAAAAAAAAAAAAAAAATTGAAATATCTTAAATTCTACTTTTTTTTTAACTGTAGTTTTTTTTTAAAAAAAAAAAAAAAAATAGTTAATCTTTTTTAGAAGAGGTTTAAAATTGATTTTAAAATTGACATTTGAAATTGATTCTTTTTTTACTAAGTAGGTAATCAAATTTTAAGAAATTAATTAATTGTTAGATTAAAAATTTATGATTTTACTTTAAATATTTTTTAATTAAAAAGCATTAATATTTAAAATTTAAAAGTTTAGTATTAAATTATAAAAAAGAAGTTAAATGAAAAACAAATATTTAGGAAAGAGTAAAAAAAAATAAAAAAGTTTGGGGAAAGAGTTAGTGTAAAATATACCTACCTTTATCATAATTATGATTTTATCCTTTTAAAGAAATTTAATTCCAATTATCAATAAATTTTATCAATAACTTTATCAAATCGATATTTTCTTAAATAAACAATAACTAAATAAAATCATAATTTAAATAAATCTTATTATAAATAAGGTGATTTTTAAATAAATCTTCATAAAGTGATTTTATAGCAACATTATTATCATTTAAGACCAAACGCAATTCGCTGATGATGTAAATGATAAGATTTAAGTTATATTTAAGCACTATTTTATATATTTATTAATTTTTTATTTTTATTTTTTTGGCACTTGTGCTTTGACAGAATTGTAAAAATATTAGTTAATAAGGTGAATTAAAAATTATTACTTTTTTAACTAAGTATCTAACCGAATGATATTAATAATTGAATTTGAATTTTGTAAGTGTTTTAAGTTCAAAAAAAAAAAAAAAAAAAAATAAANTTTTGAGTTTAAAAGAAGTATAAGAAAATCGGACTTAAGTGTCAAAAGAAAACGAAAAAATCAAAATAAAATAAGTTTGCACGAAAATACTTAAAAAAGAAAAATTTTGCAAATAAATAAAATGAAAATTCATTATAATTATTTATTAATTTTAAAAAAAGGAATTATAAATAAATATTACGAAGTAAAAAAAAATTACTTAATTTGTGGTTTCTTGATTTTTTTTTTTTTTTTAAACCACTGCAATACATTAACAAAAAAACAATACAAACAACAAATATTAAATTCAAATATGCATATTTAAATTTAATATTTATTATTTTTCAATTTTTTTTGTTATTGTTAATTATATGCATCCATCTTAAATCCCTAAATATACAGTCTGGAGTCTGTCAGTCAAAAAAATAAAATCCCTAATAACGCGACCGTCCCTAATCAAACCTAAAAGACCGAAAGAGAGCAACAATAAACACCCTAATTGAAAAAGGTAAATAGGAAAGATTGGTAAAGTCCCTAATTAATGGTGGGTAATTAAGGATAGGTATAATTGAAGGTTTTTTTAAAAGGAAACAAACCTAACAAACCAAAAAAAAAATCATAATCAAACTCACCATTAAAAAAAAACGTGATGAGCCTAATTACAACTTTTCTTAATTAGGTTAAACCCTAATAAAAGGTATTCANATAAAAGTAATTTAATTATAATAATTTATTATAGTATTAGAAATTAAAAGTGTTTTCTTATAAAAAGATTATATAAAGAAATCCTTATAAGTTCTAAATTTAATTATTAAAAGTGCATTTTAATAGAATTTAATCTCAAATGACCATTTTCTATAAACAATAAAAAAATATTTTATCCATTTTGAAGAAGTGATCTTAAAATTAAAAACTTTCATTATTTGAAAAAATAATGTATTTGAACAAAATGACAATATTGCAAAAAAAAATCAAAAATATTGTAACTATTTTCAGAAAATAGGTACTATATATTATTGATTCAAATAATTTCTATAATTAATCATTTTAATAAAAGTACACTATTTAAATTAAATGCAAAAATAAATTTAAAAATTGATATAAAATCTTTGAAATTTTAATTATCAATTTTTCAAAAAGGACAAAATAAAAATTGCAGAACATTTTTTTGGGTTAAATTTGAACGAGCCAAGATTGATTTTGATTTTAAAAAAAGGCTNTAATATACATAGAACTTTGCATAATTTTAAAATAATTAATAAGTTATTAATTACGTTAGAAAAATTATGTTTAAAAATTAAATTATCGTTTGTTAATTGTTGTATAAAAAATAAAAATTTAGTTCAATAATTAGAACATCTTACCTAAATTCTTATGAGCTAGGTAAAATAATGAAATGTATACTATACCTGTTACCTTTTACCAATACTTACCCGAAATGATGCATCTTCTTCAAGAGTGGGGGGCCTCATCTTCTTCAAAAACGATGTTGGGTTGAAAAAAATCCAAAAATTTTAAAACCCCTTTTTTTGTTCTTGATGTTACCCGGTTATAAAAAAATCCGCGATATTTTTGAGTTTAAAAGAAGTATAAGAAAATCGGACTTAAGTGTCAAAAGAAAACGAAAAAATCAAAATAAAATAAGTTTGCACGAAAATACTTAAAAAAAGAAAAATTTTGCAGGAGGGAAATCACGCCTGACAAAATTTCTAGACTTTTGGCAAAAGTAGAAATTCTTGTCATATTTTGTGGGGGATTGAATTTAAATAATTAACCACGATTATTGTTATTAAAATAATATTTTTGGAAATGTTACCCACCTAAATACCCCTTCAAACAAAAATTTCGGATATTTAATCTAAAATCAACCTAAGTAAAAAAATTATTAAAATAACCGTAAATAAAAAATTATACGATTTTTACGGGAAGTTAAAAAAAAAGATTATTTTTTAACCTTACCTAACCGTTTTTTAATATCGGTAACTAAAAGACGTTTCAAAAAA
>KZ652176.1:44289-56225 GCA_001010745.2 Gerris buenoi
AAATTAAATAATTATTTTTAAAAGAGTTGGTTACTATAAAAAAATAGGTCTGCATTTTAAAGCATGCTCAATAAATAAAAACCCAACTCTTAAAATATAAAATTCAGCTTTTTCAATATCCCCAAATCAAAATATTAAAAATCATATAATATCGATTTACTCATAAAATCGGATTATCAAAGTAAGTTCTTTATATGTAAGTATAAGTTCATGAACTTTTCAGTAAATGAAAAAACAAAATTTACTGTAAAAGATAATTTACCAGTAATGCTATTTAACACTAAATAACTTTTGAATCCACTGTAAAAATAAATTAATACTTGAATCAGCTTTAATAACTTTCATCAAATTTTTTATCAGTTAATAAAACTTAAAAAATAAGCTAAAAGTGACGTAAATATTTGATCAGTAATTAATTTTTAGTTATCAGTGATTTTCAGACAGTAAAATCATAACATGTTTTACTTAGTTGATTGCGCGCATAAATTTTTTTAAAAAAATAAAAGACAACCTTAATATCATTTAATAAATGCATTTCTCTCAGCAACATTAATTAAAAAAGTTTATTATTTTTAATGAACTGGAATTAACCATAAAAATAATTAAATAAAATAAATGAATAAACACGGAAAAACTTTGGACACATGTTTTATTTGAAATAGTAAGATTTTTACATTAATGAAAAATTTTACTTTTCCAAATAAAAAAGACAAAATAAATAATTTTTTTTTTAAAAAAGTGCACATTATAGAATTCTATAGCATTTGGAAAAAACCACATTTTACCCAACAGATTAAATTTTTAGGGAAAAAATAATAGAAAATAGTCAAAGAAAAATAGAATTAAAGTCTTACATAATAGAGAGAAAAAAAGGAAAAATAAACCACAAAATAAAATAACAAAACCAACTAAAAAGATAGGAAAGAGAAAAAGTAAAGAAACTAAATGGAAATTATACGGAAAAAATACAACCCAGTGTGTAATAAAAAAGGAGGATAGAATTTTCATGAAAGAATAAAGATTTAAATTTAGAAAAAATATGCACTTTTTTTAAAAAAATAAGCTTTCCAGTGTTTCTTATAAATATCATTGCACCTAATTTATAAAAATTAAAAAAAAATGAAAACATGATATTAAGGTGTTTCAAAAAACACGATTTTGATTTGTGTTGAAAAACCAGCCAAGATTGCACGATTGTTTTGCGTTAGTAAATAAAAAAAAGTATGACAACAGTAATAAAAATCATATAAACAATTTAACGCTAAAATGATGATTANAACGAATATGATCTGAATTATCAGATATATATTCCCAAAAACTAATAAATATAGTTTAAAAAACGAGTAAAAACCATATTGAAAAATTCACTAATTGTGAAAAATTATTTTATATTTTATTTAGGTTGTTTAACAGAAGAATATATTTTGACAGTTTAATGACATTAAATATCGGGGGAAAAAGTTGACTTCTAATATATTATTAGGGAAAATAAATAATACTAGAACTGTCAAGCCTTTTTCGTATATTACGGAGAACAAATTATGCTAAATGTACAACTTAATTGAAAAAAATGGAACCACATAATGCAGAACCAAGGAAAGTCATATTTTAAAGCCTTTAATGTAATTCTGTCAATAAAATTCTTATGTTTAATGTACTATTTTGTTATTTTTACTTTTAATTTTATATTTTTTAATTTTATATTAAGTACAAAATTTAGACTAGTTAAGTCTTAAGGGACAGATTATTTATTAATCTGATGTACATAATACTATTAATATTAGAATAAATAAGGTCAAAATTAAGAGTAAAACTGATTGACTTACGGAAAATAAATTTTGTATTGATAGACAATACACAAATAATTTTTTCCAATAAATTTTAAGTGTGAAAAAGACAGTTCATAATTAATGAACATCTTGGATATTAGGGAATTCTAATTTTATAAATAAGTGGTAATAAAGAATAATATTGAGTTATTTTATAACTAAAGGAGTACAATTGAGTTTTAATCTAGTTCTATTATATCTGTGTTTAATTGCCGGAGAGGTGAGAACAAACCTTTTAAGAACTTATTTTTCGTTTAGCGTTAAACAACCATTATATGATTTTTATATAATAAATATATTTTCAAGATATGTTTTGGTGAGATCTTGCCGAATTGGCAATGATGTACCTACCCTGTGATCCGGACTGGTTAATTCCCTGAGATGCAGCCATGAAAGATTCGTCAGCGCCCGATTGTGTTGCCATTTGTTGTTGCCACTGTGCGAAGTCTATATTATCGCCAACAAAAAACAAAAAGAAAAACTATTAGAATAAAAGTTGTTTACAATTTACAAGTAAAGAGGGGAATTGATTTTTAATATGGACGGTGATGGTTTCATAATAAATTTAACTAATATGATCTGAATTATCAGATATATATTCCCAATTACCATATAACTCTATGGATAAAGGTAAGACATAATCGTCACTGCTTACAGAATTCCCTTTGATTTCAACTAAAATGGTGTTTTCCTTTGATTTCAACTAAAATGGTGTTTTAAGAAAACTGGTTCTATGACACTACCCCAATTTATGTATCTAAAATAGTGCTTTTAGAGAAGTAGTCCTAAAAAGGATGTGACAGTACTTAAGTTAAAATTAAACTCAAGTTCTTTAGTTCAATTCCACATTCAAGAGGCACTTAGATGTATAATAGCTCATACAATTGTGATTTTACTTTCATTAACTTCAGCGATACATAAGTAATTAAATGGTTGAACTCCTAACAGGAGCAAGTGAACAAGCCCTAAATAAATGGTTTAATTGCTAGCTTTTAACCATCAGTTCTTCTTCGTCATTTACCGCTAACACTTACTTTAAGATTAGGACTATAAGGTAGCATATGGTTTTAAGACATTTTATAAAGTCTATCCTTCTATAGATGGAGACCAGATGGAGATTATGAAAGGAGTAAGGTCAATTATTTTAAGATGGTCCCATGGACCGATGAGGATTATTTTAAAATCATTAATTTTCATTATAGGAGTAGCTTAGTAACAGTGAAGTCTCTTCACCCATCTTTTGAATCATTAGAATGCCAAATTATTGATGCCCAATCTTATCTTTATGTAGTAGTTCTTTAGATTGTTACTCTTTTATAAGGGGAGTAACAGTCTAAAGAGCATTTCATTCACCTTAAGATCTGTTTTTTTTTGGCACTTCTATAGATCATTACTCTTATTTTATTAGAATATAAATGACTGACTAAATAACTAATAAGACGAAGGTATGTTTTGTCTAATGTTCTATGAAACAGAAATATCACTTGTTTTTATTAGGGGAGTAACAGTCAAAAGAAGAACATTTCATTCACCTTTTAAAGATCCCAGTTGTTTTAAAAAAGGAGAGTAACAATCTAAAAGAAGTGCTATTTTTTCAACTTTAATAAATGATTAATTGATGCTCACCCTGACTAGTTTCCGAGAAGGAAGTTCCGGGTTGTGTTATGTCCTCGTTATTGAAATCTTCGTCATCGTCCAGTGTTAAATCTTGAACATCGACTTGCGGAACGTCATCAGGGATCTCAGTCTTCAAGTGTACCATTGAGTTGTCTACCGGTTCAGTCTTCTTAACGGGGACCAGAGGAGTTGGCATGACCACTTCCTGCTGTTGGAGTTGGGAGAAAGCGGGTGCCGTAGTTGTATCACAGTGGTTTTGGTCTTGCGCAGGGAGGGAATCATCTTGAGAAACAGGCCTAGGTCTTCTTCTTCGTTTGGGTGATCGTGGTGGTTCTTCGGGCATAGGACTCGATTCGCCGTAACCACCTCGCAAATCCGGGGCTTGTTTCCGTTTCGCCCGGCCTCCGCCCGGATCTTCCTCCCTATCTTCTCCCTTACCTCCGTCTTGGTCCGCTAGTCCTTTGATCTGAAGACTAGAAGCGGTTTTGAGAAACGAATCTAACCTTTCTTGCATTACATTCACTTCGCCCTTATACATATACTCGACTATTCCTTTCAACTCTTCAAACGCTACGTCCTTCATAAAAAAAATAGGATGCTTGTCTTTGTGCTCGCCCAATAACTTCTGCAATATTAAACAAACAGAAAAATAACATTAATAAACCGCAAATAAAACCCTGCAGCACAATTTCCATTATACACTACAAGCTTCTGTCAATACTCATGCCATTATACTTTGAAAACCTGACAACTCAGATTATCCAACCTATGTGAGGGGAAAAAAATAAACTACTTAGTGTTATCTTAAAGTTAACCAGTGATGTTTTAGTTTTTCTAGTTGGCCCAACCTACAACCTGTCCAAAATCTTCAAGTCCTCATTGGCTTCCAACTTCCATTTTCCCACTGTCAGAATAACGAAGTATAATGGCATTAGTATAATATTGCAGGGGTGGAAGCATTCTGTAATCTTAGGTCAATATATTGAGTCTAATCTTTTATATAATCGAGTAGTGTCCCGGCGACGGCGACGATGCACCTCTAAATTATTTATAACGTTAAAAATTGATGAGCCATAAGCTGGGATTGAACCAGTGACTTCCAGCTCATGGATCACGAATCAAACCGACTGAGCTATCCGTCTAACCTGAATCTCTCAGCCTAAAACTTTCTATTTAAACAGTACATATCTATTTAAATATTTTAATTATGTATAACTACATAGCTCTTTTTTCACCATATTTATTCTGCCCGTTGCCATGGGCATAACGGCTAGTTATATTATAATTTAAGGTTAATTTATAAGTATGCTATTGAGGAGTGCTACCTAAAGCTTTGCTTAAGTGATAATCTAAGCATGTTAAATAAATATTTAGGGCATTGCAAACATTCTTTCAATGAATTAAAAATGTCTAATCTAGGTATATAATGGTTGGTATGCTTGTTGCGCAAACTTAGAATTTTAATAGACACTTTTATAACTTTTAAATTTTAACAAGTAATTAATAATTATATAAAGATTACATTAAGACATAACTCAAAATATTGCTATTAACTTATAACCACTACTTGCTTTTACCTACTAATTACAGAGTTAAGAAGATAAGATTGATATAAATAGTGTAAATTTGAAATAAAATAAACTACCACTAAAAAGTCTGAAATGTTAAGTTTTTTTATCAGTGTATTGATAAGATTAAGAACAAATTGATATAGTTGCAGCCTATAGTTCCATAACAGCTAATAGGAGTCAAAATATACACAAGTTAATAATAAACCTAAAAGTGTGTTAGGAAATTAATTTTTTTATTAATAAAAAAAATTAGAATAATTTAAAAGGTCATTAACCTACAAGGAGTCAGGGCCTACAAGTTAGTTAAGCTTTTAATACAAAAAAATTAAATAATTTATAGGTCATTAACCTACAAAGAGTTCAGGGCCTACAAGATAGCTTTTAATTACTAAATTAGTAATGTCAAAGGGTCAGTTACATTAATTTTTATTAATAACCCTATTTTTATAAATTCAGTTATTAAACCAAGTAAACATTCACTTGAATGATTTATCTTCTAAACAATTTTAACACTTATAAAAATCATAATCTAAAATTTCAATAAGACAAAAAAATCACAATGTACAAAAAAATAATACACAAAAACACAAAATTGACTCATTGGTCCGTTTAAACCACATTTTGTCGAGATAATTCTTTTTGGAAAAAAAAAATCTGAATAAATAAAAAGTAAATAAAAATGCAAATAATTTACTTTTTAATTAATCCAATTTTGTACAGAAACAATTATCTTATATGTTTTTGCTATATTTGAGTGTACAATTGTAGGTAATAGATTAAAAAATTAGATTGTTTGACACCTATAAATGTATGTTTTAAAGTAAAGATTTTTTTTAAATTATTTGATGTAACAATCTTATAAGCCTTCCTCTTAAATTTTAGTTAATTATGTTCAAATAACAATAAAAATTTGTTTTAAGCAATTCAATTCCAAGACAAAAGTTAAAATTTAAGTGCAATAAAAGGGTGTTTTAGTAACTGATCATTCTATTCAGTAAGGGTGTTAACTGATCATTCTTTTCAGTAAGGGTAAAATAGCTTATCATTCTTTAGTGATAACTACCCCACATTTGTCACTTGTATAGTCAAATTTTGAGCAGATAGAGATTTAGTTAAATCCCAACATTCTGAACCCATAAACAGGGATTATTTATGACGGGAGTTGCAAATGATATCATGAGCACTCCATCCTTTGGGAATAATCCCTACGGAAAGATAATAAATGTCAGTTATCACTATATCTCCTATGCTATCTCCTGAAGACAGAAGTTAAATAAATGATAATGTTTTTACTCATTAAATTTGATTCATTAGAAAGTTTTATCAGAAGAAACCAAGAAATTAACTAAATCTTTAACTTAAATTTGTTGTCCTACTTCAGCTGTTAAAATTAATATTAAACAGCTGTTTAAAAAAAACAACAATTAAACAGCTGATAATAAATGAATTCAAAACAGCTGATATTAAATATTTTACATTCTGGATCATTTTAAAACACACTTATAATAAACCACAATCTAAAATTTTAAATCACAATGTACACAAAACAAGACCAAAACCAAAATTGACTCATTGGTCCGTTTAAACCACTTTTTGTCAGAGAATAAGTCGTTCAAAAATAATCAGATTAAATAAGAAGTAAATTAATTATACAATTTACTTTTATTAATCAAACTTTTTTATAAAAACAACTATCTCAAGTTTTGGCTATATTAGTGCGTACAAAGAAATAATTGATCGTAAAAAATTGATTGTTATATACTATAAGTGATTTTAGTTAAAACATAATTTCGGTTTAAATATCTTATAAAAAAATATTTATTTTAAAAAAAAACTTAATTTCATGATTAAAACTAACATTATTAAATTAATAATAATATTAGATTTTAACCAAAAAAAAAGTTTTTTTAAAAAAGAATATTACTATCTAAATTGTAAAACAAAAATTCCCTACTTCATCCGTTAATTTTTTTTCTACGAAAACCTTGGCAAGATTTAATCGAAAAAATAAAATTAACAAATATTTTTAAAAACGGAAATTGTAAATACGATTTTAACTCTTACCAGACTTATTAATATGAAGTTATAAATTTCACTCGGAAATCAAAATGAGACGATTACCTTTTACCTATTTCCGAGCGAAAAATCCGTTCCAAAAATTGTGAAACGGAACAACTTCATAAAGTCTCTCGACAGTATATGAGTGAAATCATATGGACAATTTCGAATTATAAATTTTAATTTTAAATACTTACCTTTTTAAAATTTAATTTAAAGGGATTCATTTAAATTATTATAAAAAATCTTTTATTTTTTATAATCTTTTTAAAACCAATCCTTTTAAATTAAATTATACCTAACTGATTGTTGATTTTTACAAGTTTTGAACCGAAAAGAAATGTTTAAAATTATGACCCAAAACAATATCTTTAAAATTATGAACCAAACTTAAGAGTTAAACATAATTAGTTAATAACTTCAGTAAAAATAGATCAGTTTTGGCCGTTTTAAAATTTACTTAGATTTAATAGTACTGATACAATTAATAAGTGTAGCACTAAAACAGTAATTAAAATTGTCTTCTAATTTCCTAAATTGGAAATTCTAATGGTAAATTAATTGAACAAAATTAGATTTACTTCATAGGGTACACACAATAGAAAGCTTAAGACCCTTAATAGACGTTTTATGGAAATTATAGGACCCCTTGAAATGCTTTTGACCCTAAAAAGCTGTTTTTAAGGAACAGAAGTCTACAACAATATAATAATCTGTTGCCTAAAATCCACTGATAAAAAACTTTTATCAGTTTTATATTGGTAGCAGTATTTTCAAACAAGGTAACTAGCTGTTATCATAATCCAAAAAATGTTATCAATAAAAAGCAGTTAATAGTTGTAATATAGATAAGTACTTGATATTGAAATATAATCTTTAATTATTAGTGTAAATCTAAAACACCAATTGATTCGCACCTCTTTGATTAGACTTAAACTTTAATAATTGTAGTTTTGATAAAAATTGATATCATTTGTTTACACTCAAGTTTAATTGGATGTATTTAGCCCTTTGTGCCTAATTTGGCATAAAGTATTTAATACTTTCAGATCCCCACCAAAAATAGATGCGAATACCTCAAAAAAGAGATTAACTTTCACCATAGTTAAGTTTTAAGTTCCCTTACTACTTGTTCACCATATTAAGAACTTTAGTTAATAAATCTACAATTATTGGTCCTGCTTTTTTTAAATAGTTAATAAATCTGTAATTTTTGGTCCTCCTGATTCAAATTCACAGGATTTTCTTACTTTTTTATACAAACGATATCCCACTGCAATGACTAAACAACCCTCCTGAAAATACTTAATAGTAAATAAATAATGAAGTAAAACTTACAGAAAAATAAGGACTGCACGCTGACAACAATACTTTATGTACATTCAGGTACTTTCCTTCCGCAGATAGTGTACAATCTGTTAAACTATCAGACTCTAGCAAAGTCTCAAACTGCACGAGTAGTGTGCTTTGATGATTGTTCCATTTTAAACAATATTGATCGGCCGCCATCTTTTATTATTTTTCTTTCTGTAAACAAACAAAAACAATGGTGCGTTAGAAATTTGATAAGTTGAAAATAAAAGTTAATAACAGATTTTAAACAGTTTAAATTCTTTAAACGTCCGCTATTTTTAATATTTAATATTATATTGTTTACAAACAAATCTGATAAGGTTATCTTTATGAAAGGTTGTTATTGTTAAAATGTTATTAATATGTATGGCACTTCTTTAGATTGTTACTCCCCTTATATAAAAAAAAGAGAAGAGAAGAGAATAACAATCTAAAGAAGGTGTACAGAATGATCTTCTTTAGACTGTTACTCCCCTTATAAAAACAAGTGGGATATTCCTTTGTCCCAAAGTACATTGGACTAAACATCCCTTTAAACTTAATAGTTACTTAGTCAAAGGCATTTACATTCATAAAACAACTAAGGGGAGTAACAATCTAAAGAAGTACCACATATGTATAAATAAAATAATAAGTATCTATGTATTGATAAACCTCAATAAGCTCTAGAGAATTTTGAGGTCACGATAACTGCTAAATTTTGAGGTCAATGTACAGTTATAGTTCTTTTTTGCAGTTATAGTTATTTTAAACAGTAGAGGCCACAACTGCGAACTCTTAATATATTACAAGTTAATTAGAGGTTAATAATGAATAAAGATAACAAAATAAAAATTGAAAATATAAGTTAAAATATAAATCTATATAGAATGTTTAACAAAATGCGGTTAACTACGATGTTAACCGCAAGCACTCACTCACTAGATGAGTCACATTTAAGTATTAAAAATATGCAAAATAATTATATCGAACAAACCGTTTAATCATTCGAACATGATAAGCAAATATTAAAAGAACTTAAGTTAATAGTGAACAAAAAAATTATGAACTCGAAAGTTATGGAAAAGCCAATATGGCTGCCCCGGTTTGATTTAATGAACGGCGTAGATACTGGGGGGAGGGGGGGTACTAGGGGCGACGCCCAGATCGAAGCTAGAAACGACGCTTGGCAAAGACCAACGCTATGTTGGAAGCGCCAAGCGTCCGCCATTGTGATATGGCGTCGGGTTACTGCGCAGTAACCCATTTTCCAACGAAAAAAATCTTATAATTGTAGAAATAAATTGTAGAAATAATAAGAAATATTTCCGAATAAAAAAATATAAGAAACACAAAAACGTCGGCCATTTTAAATGGTCGAAAAAACCCATGAAACGATTTTATTTCAGAAAGCGTACAGTTATGCTTTTAAAATCAGAGCAATGACCTCATACATCGAAATAAAATGTCTAAAAATAGATTTGAAAGTCTCCAAAATGTATTTTTGATGATTAAAAACAATCCATTATAAACAAATTGTTAAAATTCTGAATATAGATTTACGAATCGTTGAATTCAAAATTTTAACGAAATAACAAAATAAAACAGATGTTCACACAAAAAAAAGAACAAAAATAAAGAAAAATATGCACAGTGGAAAAAAAAAATGTCATACATCTCTTAGCAAAACAAATATAAAAATAAATGCTATTATTAGAATTAAGTTTAAAATGTCTGAATTTGAATAAATTTATTTTAATAAAGTAGTTTTAAACGTATTTAAAATCAAACGCAAATATTCACGATCAGAAATGCTAAAAATTAAGTTAATATCTATAAAAGATTAAAAAAAAATAAAAAAAATCAACATTAAAATCAAGGTCACAGTTAAGATAAAATTTTAATAATATAAAATAATTTTAAATTATTTAGTATTGAGGGTTAATGAATGTACTAAGGGTTAAAAAGTATCGCAATTGCATAAATTAAGTTCATTGAAGAACCTAAGGAACCTTTTTGAAGTTATAATTCATGGTTAGATTTTAGAGAGAAAATGTGGTTAAATTTTTTTTAAAAAAATTCAAGATTTTAATTTTGAATTGTATGTAAGTCGGTAACATTGACATTGTGAAGTACCAAGTTAATGAAATTCTTAAGTTTAAAAAGGCTAATACTTGTATAAAGTTAAAGTTAGACTTACTTAGTGTCTGCGGGTAAGTTTTAAGGGAGATGATCGGCCGCTGTTACCCCGTTAAGGGCTTGACTGCTTATGGCGTGAATTCTCAGGGACCTTGGACGGTCGGTTTTAGGGGGGCAGGCACGTTCAGGGGAGGGATAGCTCTGCAGTGCGACTAGCTGTTGAAAATGTGACGTCACAACATGACGTCACATTCAACACCACTTTCCTTTCATATACAACTAGAATTAAACATGTTTATAAACGTTTTAAAAAATTTAAACTACTTTTAAAATAAAGGAAATAATTTTTAGAATCAAACTAATGTAAAAGATTAATATAAAATGATAAAAGTTATTTTCAAAGTTATTATGGTGAGATGGTTACTATGGTCATTTGGAACGCATATAAAACCCCACGTAGTGGTGGGGTATCGGTGAAAATGTTCGATCCGAAAAAGTTAGATACCCCCCTCCTCTCCACCCCACACCATTTTTATTCCATTTTTATTTTATTTTATCTCAATTTCTACTTTTTTTCTGAATAACACTACAGATAAATCGGAAATTAACACCATTTAAACTTAGTTATAATCATCGAAATAGTTACCATGGAAGAGAAAGCTGAAAGAATTAAAGATTACTAAAGAAATATACTTTTTAAAAAAAATAAAATCAGAATTGAAAGAATTGTAGAAAGACAAACGACGCCATGATTTTTATTTTCTATTCCATATTCCTACAACACTGAATGGTTTCTCTAAACTTATAAGACGCTCTCTAAGAAGGCGTCATCCATATTTACTTCTAACTTCTTTTTTAGCAATTCTAATCTACTCACTAACTTCTAATATTATAATAACAAATTACATTATTAAAACAATAAAAACCTTTTAAATTTGATGCCTACTTAAAATAAGACAAATTAAGGATTACTAAATCTAAATTCAGAAATTAATAATTTATCTTTGAGGAAACTATTTTTTTTCCGAAACGTACACGATAAAGTAGCAATTAAAACATTTTTTTATTTTCCTATCCTTTTAAATAATTAATAAAACTAATTAATTAATTAATTAATATTAATCATTCTTTTTTAAATAGAAGAATTAATAAAGCATTATTTTTAATCTCTCGATTAGCTAGATTTTAATGTTATTCGAGTATGTTCTGATATATATATATTGCGTCTATATATAAATTAATCATAATTTCCCTTATATAATTATCATTCTTATAAATAAATAACAATATAATTATAATTTCATTATATTATTTTATATTACACAAGTATAGGTTTATTTTATGTATTAAAAACTAAAATATCAGACTTATTTATATCGAACAAACCGTT
>KZ652176.1:77994-92886 GCA_001010745.2 Gerris buenoi
AGATGAACTTAGCCGACCATATATTCTTAAAAGGCACCAAAACATTTACTTGTATACAAAATTCTAGCTTGATGTTAGTCAGACACTTTTGCACGCTATCTCCTGGACTACCACCAACCTCTTGTACAACTGCTGACCTCTCAGTTTATCCCAAGCAACCCACCGTTGCTTTGATCATTCAAATCTACTAGGATAAGCTTTTACACATTAAAGTACAAGATCACACTTAAACCAATTAAGAAATGTAGGCATTTTCTAAAAAAGTGCGAGGGTACAAAAGGTAAATACAACTTTTTTTGTTAACACCGTTAGAACTTGATTATATCTCATAAAAAGAAGTCTATCGATAATTTTTTTTACTTCTTTATTATCATTTTTTATTTTATTTACAAATTTAAAAAAAAAAAAACACAAAATTAGAAATTTGAACTTTATTTTTTTTAACAATCTTACAATTTACATATAAAACAAAAAATATGTGCACATAATACAAAAATTTATTCATCAAATAAACATCATTTATATCAACATTCATAAATATTTACACTTAAGGCCCATTTACACTTTAGTGCAAGTGCAAGCATTTAGTAAAAACACTAAACCCATTTAGACACATTGTGTTTAGTGTAAGTATTAAGTAATTTCCACATAACACTTGCACTAATCAAAGTGTAAATAGGCCTTAATTCATTAAAATAGATACAAAAATAGTTTTAATAATAACATTTTTTATTTACAAGAATGAAGTAGTTTAAATGAGCATACAAGTTACAATTAAACTGCATTGAAAATTAAGTAAGGTACAAATGGAAAATCAGTGGATATCAATGGACAGTATCATTGATCAACAGCAATCAAGTATCATGGATCAACAGCAAGTATCATGGACAGTATCATTGATCAACAAATTGACAGTATCAAGTTAAACAACTCTTATTTCTCTTATCTTAATCTCTGATGATGAGTGCTTTCAATCAGATGTAGTCATCATCAGCTCAAGAGACAAAAGAAGAAGAACTAAGAATCAAGACGATAAAAATGGACAACAACACCTTTGGTCACAAAGATTATAACTTTGAACACTGTCTGTTAGTTCCTCTTGGTTTCTGATGACAGCTTTCATTCACAAGTGGTCATCATCAGCACCCACAAAGAAAGAAAGAAGAACTAAAAATCAAACTCTGTAAAGTTGTCTTAGTTCCTTTCCACTTGGTTTCTGATGACAGCTTTCATTCACAATTGGTCATCATCAGCACCCATAGAGAGAAAGAAAGAAGAACTGAAAATCAGAGAATAAATTAAACAATGCTTGTCAACAAGTTAGTCTCTGATGATAGCTTTCATTCACATATGGTCATCATCAGCACCCACAGAGAGAAAGAAAGAAGAACTGAAAATCAGAGGATAAAATGGACAATGTTTGTCAATAAGTTGTTATACAAGTTAGTCTCTGATGATAGCTTTCATTCACAAGTGGTCATCATCAGCACTAAAGAGAATGGAAACAAAAAGAACTAAGAATGAGTAGACATAAAGAGATAGCATCGTAAACAAGGGTGTATTACTCTTTAAAGTGACTTCTATTTTTCTAACGTCAATTTCTTTTTGATGATGACTTCAATCCAAAAGCATATCAGCACTCTAGAGATAAGGGAATCTGGAGAAACAAAGAATTGTGATCCTATTGGACACCCAATATAATCCTTAATTCATAAAACATAAACCTTAATTGTTAATGTGTTTGATTCTCCTGCAACTTCTGCATAAGAGTGCCTCAATTGTGCCTCTACTTTAAGAATTTCAATAAAAAGTAATTCATAAACTGATAATGAATCTTACAGACAATGAAGTACAGTAGAACCAAGGGGATTAGGGAAACAGTCATGTTATCGAGGTGCTCTTTTTGTTGAGGGGACATTATGTGTTATGGCAATCTCAAGGGGATTTGAAAATTGCACTTGTAATTGAGGTTGTCGTGTAAGCGAGGTTCTACTGTATCAACATTTCTTCACATTTTAACGCAGGATGATTTTTTTCCTTAGTATTCCTGCCATATTAATTCAATCAAATATGGAATTTCCGGAGAATATCAATCAGAATCTGAGTTTTGTTCAGTTGAAACGCTTGGCCTCTTTATCGCAGGACTGGAGATCTGAAGTCTTTCCAATTGTTCCTGAAGCAAAAGAATAAACAATTGTATGTTAATAACAATATAACAATAATAACAGTCCAGGAGATATTGTGCAAAGAAGTGTCTGACTAATATCAAGCTAGAATTTTGTATATAAATTAATCTTTTGGTGCCTTTTAAGATTATTTGGTCGGCTAAGTTCGTCTGCAGGACATAGCTTGGCAATAGGCATTTGAAATAAAGAAACCAGCAGAGAGTGGCCATGTCCCGCCAATTATGGTGAACAATGTGATTTTTAATGATTCTCAGTACGAAATTGGTAATTACACCAAAAATCAAGTTGATGTTAGTATGTCACTTGATAGGTGATCGATCACTTAGATTTGGAGTAATATTTGAATAACTGACCTATAGAGTGAGTGTCTCCACCGTATTGTTTTTTTCAAATGCCTATTGCCAAGCTATTTCCCACAGACAAACTTATCCGTCCATATATTCTTTAAAAGACACTAAAATATTAACTTATACGTAAAATTTCATTTTTTCTAAACTGTATGATAAAAACCACACTGAACTTTTTTTGAGCTCCCATATTTAGAGCTAAAACTTATTTGTCATGTTTGCCTCAGGGCATCATTTTTCTAAACATGTGTCGAATTTCATTGATGAATGAAATCATTGACAAATTACCCAATAGTTTAGGCTATGAGTGTCTGCACAGACAGAGATTTTTTTAAAAAAAAACATTTTTATAAGGATTCAGAGGACCTTAAATGTTAATCAATTTTTCGAAATTGAATATTCGCACTGAGAAAGTAAAAAAAGGCTGTCAAAATTTGTGAAAAAAATAGTTCATCTTTGTTTTTAAATATAAAAAAAACCTCAGAACACCACAAACGTATTTAACGATAAAACAAAAATAATTAAATCATGATTATTACATTATACTGATCAACTGAGAAAGGCAAGAACATCTGTGTTTTTTCCTTGGGGTCGATTTTTTCTTGTTGATTCCGAGATGACACTGGTTCTAAAAACTTCTCGCGGTCTGAATCTGAAAAGCAAAATATACATTATAATTAAATAAATAAGCAAGCAATAATTTAATTTTTGATTGTCTGTATTTAAAAAAAGAAAATTCCCCCGTCTACTCCAAGCCAGAAATAAGGATACAGGAGGTAGTAACTTATGAGTAGAGTTCGGATTTTGCATATCTTTTTTTTATTGCCCCAAGTGATTTTTCTTTACGAATTATGATGTTTGGAAGGCACTAGGCCACTATAAATTCAAATTTAAAATGCATATTTCAGGCATTATTATATATTTCCCGGCATAAGAGCATATTATTGCATATTTTCGCATACATTTTTCTACTTTTTGAGAGAAATTTCCACTAAGGTGCATATTTTATAAGATTTTTATTTTTCAAACATATATCATCTAGGTACCAAAACCTTTTAAGGATTAAAAGTCATTCACTGTAACGGTGCATGTAAACCCCCTGTCCTAAACTTCTGCTAAGACAGGTTCACAGATTCCAATGCAAAAGCGATTTGTGTTTAAAAAAAATGTCTTATATTTCCTTGATCTAGCCGGTGTACTGACAATTCTTCATAGAAATTGAAATTCAAAGTCAAGAGCTTTATACAAGTCCGAAACTAAATCTTAACTGAGATTAGAGATTTCTCTAAACAAAGCGTGCAATGATGATTCCGATTCCACTTAATCTACTGGATGTAGAATGCGCAATACTATTAGAGTGTTAGAGCAAGAAAAACCTAAAAATGGTTCTACGAACATGTAAGAAAGCAAAAAATATGTACCACGTCTCAAATGTAGGATCACTTCAATTTTAGAATCTAGTTTAAACAAGCACAATGCCTAGATTAAAGCCAGATTTACACGGGTAGAGTAAACAGGAGAGTAGAGTAGCAAGTAGAGTGCATTCTACTTCCCACTCTTCCCATTTTACTAGCTACTCTATTGGCCACTCTACTCTACTGAGTGTTTTTTCGGGTTTCTAAGGGTAGAGTTACTCTACTTGCTACTCTACTCTCCTGTTTACTCTACCCGTGTAAACCCGGCTTAAGTGATAAACTTGAACTAACCAAAAAATAGTTTGATTCGGTTATTGTTGACAAGTATGTTAACGGTAAACATATTTTCAATGGTGTTTTCAAAGCTGAGTGGATCGATGACAAAGGACCAGAATTCGATAGGAGATCTTGTTTCCTTGTATATTCTGTTTAGAGTACGATCTATCAAATCTGCATGATCTCCTTTCTTCTCTTCTAGACCGCCAGAAGCAATCTGAAAAAGCATCAAAAACATTTACCACTCAGAAAATATTACTTTCAACAATCTATTAATTTAAAAATCATTCTTGTATTATACCTTAGAGAAGGAAATATATTTTCCAAAACATCATTAAAGGTGGATATACACATGACAGTAGCTTGATCAAAATCATGCCAGCTACTAACAATTGGCTGATTTTTTCCTACTATCCAAATTTAAATAAAATCGGATGTGTAATTTTTAAGATATATTGGCTCGCAAAAATTGAGAGACAGACCAATATAAAACCAAAAATGTTCCCTGATGTTTGAAACGGATTTCTGTCTTGGAATTTTTGATCACATACCTTCCTTAAGCTTGATCCTAGCTATCTTTAAATTCTATATTGAGATCTTAATGATTCTTGATTGAGAGTTTGTGGCATTAATGTGAAAAAGGTTTGACTGATCCTCCTCCTCGACTCAAATTCTATATTGACATGAGTTTGTGGCATCAATCTGAGAAAAGGTTTGACTGATACTAGCTAGACTCAAATTCTCTTTTGAGAAGAGTTTGTGGCATCAATCTGAGAAAAGGTTTGACTGATCCTCGCAAGACTCAAATTCTATAATGGGATGAGTTTGTGGCATCAATCTGAAAACCTTTTTTTCTCTTTCATTAGGCACCGTATCTCTGTTTCTAGACTCTTCCAGCTACAAACCAAACAATTAGAGGGAAGTTCTTTAAGTTAGAGGTACTTCTTTAGATTGTTATTCCCCTATGTTTTATTTTCAGACTATTAATGACTTGGACTATATAACTATTAAGATAAATGGGATGTTTAGTCCAATGTACTTAGGGACAAAGGAATATCACACTTCTGTTTTTATAAGGGGAGTAACAGTCTAAAGAAGAACACTTCTTACACCATCTTTTGATTGTTACTCTTTTCTGTTGTTTTTATAAGGGGAGTAACAGTCTAAAGAAGAACATTCCATACACCTTCTTTAGCTTGTTACTCACCCTCTGCTCTTTTTTATAAGGGGATTAATAATCAAAAGAAGTGCTAAATATGAGACATATGATAAGAAACAATAGTTTTATAAGAATGAATGAAATATTTGGTTATTGTGTGAATGCACTCCTAAAGTCTGTCCCAAACGATAGTTAGTGTGTTGACAATGGGGAAATCGAGTGAAATACAGATTGATTGGCCAACCTCTCTGAGGGAAAAAATAAAGCCACTAGGTCTATGGTTAGGGGGTCTCCTTCTCTAGAGACATTTATCTTTGCCTAGTTGGCTGACCTTTTATCCAGGAAAATCTCAAGCTCTCATTGGCTCCCCACCCTATTTGCTAGTTTTTCCCACTCTCAACGCACTAACTCTCGTTTGGCACAGACTGTAGGGTGTTTTTCTTGATCTACTGATAATAAAGCCTTAAAAATGAAAATTTTAAAATTAGACTAACCTGGGTTGGTTGAGTTGCCGGAGCAAGCACATCTTTTTCTTTCTTCTGCCTCTGTTTCTTCTCCTTATTCGTCAGGTTTACCACAACAGGAGCTCTTCTTTGGTTTAGAGCTTGGAAACTGACAGAAGATCGTAAGAAGTTAAACGGTTGCATTGACTCATTCCAACCATCTCTATCCACATTCTCTTTCTGAAATAAAAAAAAAAAACTTTTAAAGTCTGCGAGTTATAATTAATATATAGATAACACAATGATAATCCAATGNGAGGTGTGGATAGAGCAATGCTGGAATGCATTCTCCAGCGCAAAGACTGGGAGCGGGAGCGGGAACTACTGACTAAGTGGAGAACCTAAATTAGAAAAATCGTCGAACTAATATCGCATATAGAGTTGTTACTATATTTAAATTCCATTATATCTCATTTATTTTTATTTTTTTAACAAAAAAGCGTTCAATATGGAGGTTGTTTACGATTTAAAAAAAAAAAAAAAAAAAAAATCATCAATGTATCGAAATTCCCTCAGAAAACGACTAACATCGTTAGATCCGTTATACATATAAATATGTCCAACGAAAAGAGTATAATTATAAAAAATCGGTCCGAGACATTTCAGACAAACTTTCTCATATAAGAGTTCTTAATTACTTAGCCCAGTGTTATCCATTTACTAGTTTTCGTATGTAAATTTAATTATTAATGAACGTTACATCAAAATTTATCATCAAAATAACATCTCTTGGGCGGGGAATCGAACCCGTGTTCTCTCCGTCCGCGTTTTAAGCTTTTTTCTCAGGAACTAGATTTTTCCCGGGAAAAAAGCTTATATCGTTAGATTCGTATTTAAATGGACTACATTTCAAAATTTTTTAATCAAAATCGTCGGAATAGTTTTTGAAGAAATATTTTTTTCTTTTACACGTTGTTTTCTGAGTTTTTGGGGGGCAGCATCCCCAAATTTGGAATTAATTATCCCCAAATTCATTTCTCGATTTCGCCTCGGGGTATGATTTTTCTGAACATGTATATGTCAAATTTTGTCAAAATCGGCACAGTAGTTGAGGCTCAAGGCGTCTGCACACACGGCAGACAGACATTTTTTTAAAACCACTTTTTTGGAATCAGGGGACTCTATGAGCAGCAGGCGGGGAAAAAAATGTAATATTACTCAATATTATTAATAAACGGTGCAAAACAATTTTCAATTTTCCGAATTCTGAGGTTGTTTTTTATTTNAAAAAAAATCTACAAGTGCTCCCCCCCCCCTGATAAAAAGCAGGGGGGCCCGCACCACATCTTCTGCCTAGGGGCCCACATACTCTAAATCTGGCCTTGGATGGCACTCGGGAAAAACTGAAACTTAGCTTTGTTTAAAATCACATTTCTCGATTATTGTCAAAGTCATTTTAGTTAGGTGCAAATATTTGATATTTTATAAATGGCAGCTCTCCATGGCTAATAAAAATAAAATATTATTAGCGAATTTCTAATGTGCTGGTTTAGTGTGTTTATTTTTGTTTCAGTTTAAGCTCTTGGGCTTTCCTCAGTATACAATGACCATGAAGATAAATAGCCCGGAATATTTTTCTGAGGACCTTTATTTCATCAGATTTAAGCTAATCTTTAGAAATAATTCAAGCTTACCAATTTAGAGACTAAAGTATCAAGCGAAAGAGTTTCAGCAATGTGCAAATGGGGTAACGTTTCTTGGAAGAAATTAGCAACTCGTTCGTTCACATCTAAAGCAAGAAGTAACTCATCTGTATCGACTCCTGCGAAACAAAACAAAGAAGATTGTTTAAGTAAAATTTACAAATAATTAAATAAACATAATAATAGAGTTATCTGAGATACTTCTGAAATATTATGAAAGAATTACCTCACAATCAGAGAAAAAAACATCAATCAAGCAAGGCTTCTTTATAGATATGCAACAAATGAGGTAAAATAATAAGGATTGGATCCTCGCAGGCACTTCTTTAGATTGTTACTCCCCTTATAAACAAAACAGAAGGGAGTAACAATCTAAAGAAGGTGTACGGAATGTTCTTCTTTAGACTGTTACTCCTCTTATAAAAACGGAAAAGTGTGATATTCCTTTGTCCCACAGTACATTTGACTAAACATCTATTTATCTTAATAGTTATTTAGTACCAAGTCATTTAGAGATTAAAAATACATAGGGGAGTCTAAAGTTGTACTGAATTCTAAAGTTGTACTGAATTCTTGAATTTAATTTAAATTTTTAAGGGGTACGTAGAAGTTGTGGTCTTAAAATCATTGGACACTTCTACTCTTCAATCTTTGAGCGAGATCCAAGGAGGAGGTCCATATTTGAGCTTGTGCCTTGAACTTTGATTAGCATAACTATTGATTACACTGTATTACAGTAGTCGAACAACTAGACTTAGTGCGTTGACAGCGCGGGAAAAAATAGCAAATGGGGGTCAACGCACTAAGTCAACGCACTGTCAACGCACTAAGTCTAGTTGTTCGACTACTGTAGTTTCAGTTCGGAGGTTACTGAACAAGTGGCGTAACAGACAATACAAAAATCAGTACTGAATTCTGATAGACTTGTTCCACTTCAATCCTTACACCTCCGATTAATTATGGAATAATGAGACACACAAGCAATACAAGTACCTTGAACTGGAATTTGGTGAACTTCTCTCCATATTTGATTAGCTTGTGAAGCAGTTTCAACTGTTAGTTCACTAGTATTGGTAACTGAAACAAAAATAATGATATTAAGTAAAGATTCACTAGCGCATAGGCATAATAAGAGCAAAAGATGCAGCTAAATGTGTGCAAGACACCTTGATAAACCTAGGTAAACAAACCCATTAATAGATTCTGGCAGTAGAATTAATTGTTATCATATTTTAGAAAATAAAAATATGTAATCTCTTTACTTTTTAATACACTTAGTATATCTGTCAACAAGTTTTCTTATGGTAATAAACCAGCACTTCTTTACTTTAGCGTCCTCCTTGGTTCTAAATAATAGTCCGCCTTTCAAAAGTTTCAAAGGTTTGTATGTTTGTCTACCTAAGACATAGAGACTTCTCGAGCAGTTTTATTACAGTATTCTATGATTGAGTCTTATCATGTGTAAGACTAAATCAATTACAGAAAACTCTAGGTCATTGAGTTCTACAGTTTTCTGCTTAAGTAAAGAAGTACCAATAAAACTAGATCTTCCAGAGACAAGTCCGGAGATTTAGAGAATCCCAAAGTTTCGAGCCTATTACAGGGATTCCATTAAGTGAATCCAAACGTTTCGAGCCCATTACAGGGATTCCATTAAGTGAATCCAAACGTTTCGAGCCCATTACAGGGATTCCATTAAGTGAATCCAAACGTTTCGAGCCCATTACAGGGATTCCATTAAGTGAATCCAAACGTTTCGAGCCCATTACAGGGATTCCATTAAGTTAATCTAATCGTTTTGAGCCCATTACAGGGATTCAGTAATCTCTATCTTGAGCAAGGGAACTTTGGAAACCTACAACATAGAATTTCTAATGCTAAGGCTGCTCTTAGGGAACCAAATTGACGAAAGTCCGTTGGAGCAAGATTACGATTGTTTAATTCAACCTTATCACCTTTATACCAAGTTTTTGCACTGATAAGACGGGTAGGTAGGTTTGTACTACCCACATATAAAATTATATTAGGGCTTTTTACCGAATTCAAACAAATTGGAGCCAATACTTAAAGAGACAAGGGCTGAACTTCAGTGTACGGTAGCCCCTACTGATAACACAAGACAAGAAGTGGTAAAATTATACAAGAAAATATAATTCTTAAAATAGACATTTATATGAAAATCCAAATGGGAGAACACATAATAAAGAAATATAAACAAAGAACTTCGCAAAGAACACTAAAGAGTTCAAACAATAGTCAACATAAACCATGAATGATCTGTCAGTCCAATCAATGATCCAGTGCAGATTTACCGAAAACTGCATTAGTTTTTAATGATATTGACATGTGATAATGATAAATGTAGATAACATTGAAATAACAATAAACTATAGTTCAGCCTATAATGCCTATAGGCTGAACAGGAGTTGATACGGTCGAGAATCACTTGTCGGCACAATTTTGATTGATTTATACACTTGAGGGATTATAAACCTATAAAATAATTTCCCTTAATGAAATATGTCATAAATATTTGTTAGATTATGTTAAATACTTACCTAAATCAATTATATCACGTTTCAGTGTGTTGTATCTTGTAATTCTCTTATTTCTAGATATAGAAGGATTACTCGTTCCTTGAGACATCTCATTAAATTGAAAATAATGAAAAAAAAAAAAACTAAGCAAACAAATTAATAACTTAACAAATAAAAATAAAGGAAATAAAAATAATAATAATAAAAGGAAAATTCAAAGGTTCAAGTCCGAAGTTCGAATTGTTCGAATATGGCGACAGTCAATTGATAACAAAAACAAAGACGTTATCATAATATTCGAGCGGGAAATATCAGTTTTTACTCCATTCGATTAAAATTTTTACAGATTTTAACATCAACTCTCAATTTTTATGAAGAAACTGATTTAAATTAAAAATAAAATATATTTTTTAAATCATCAATTTATAAAATAATGATATTTATTATAAAAAGAATAATTTACTTTTTAGTATAATTAAGTTTTAGCACACATGTGATGTGCACACAGAGATAAGTGCACACATGTTAAAAAAATCAAAATAAAGAAGGTTATACATGAGGTTATAACAATTCATTTGACTTCGCGGACGATTCGATTCGAAACAGATTTTATTTCAATTTTTTTTCGTTGTTTTTATTATTTTTTTAAATAATTAAAAATCGGGCGTGATTATTCTATTAATATGATTCGTCAAGCGGTACAAGTTCTAGAGAAATGTTTGGATAGTAATTGTGCGCCAAGTCTAACCGGATATTTTTCTTGGTTGTCGAGCAAAGCGCCTGTATTTTCTGCTTCCGGACTTCAGGTTATAAATATTATTTATTCGATCGTTTAAGTTGTATTTTGTTATAAGAGTTACACATATTTATTTGAGAATGATCATTTGACACTTTAAAAATGAATAAATCTACCTTTATTACCTATTAATTTTAATCGATTTAGTAGAATATGGAAATTACTAGCTTTTCAAATGTCGTAATTCTAATGCTTTAAGAAAACAACGGGTCTCCGTTGTTGTTTCAATTGACCTATGTATTTTTGGCACCTACTTAAATTGCTCTAAATTTTAACATTCGGGAGAGAGAGTGTACTCTGAACAATCATTGAAGTGAGTTGTAAGGAAAAATAGGCCTTAAGGAAGTGGAGTTGCTCATATGGGTACTAATTTACTTGGTTACCCATCTTATGTTTGCCTATCTCTAAGTCTCTAACAAATAATTCCTTTGTCTAAATAACTATTAAGACCTGAAAATATTCACTGAATTAACATTAAGTGATCATATTATCACCTTAACATTCAGAAGTTTGATGTTCCTTCATCCCTAAGTTATTTGGAATATCCCTTTGTCCAAATTACTATTAAGACAAAGGGATATTCCAAAGAACTTTGTATGTTAAAGTGATAATATCACTTAATGTTCATAAAGTGAATGTTTTCATGTCTTAATAGTTATATTGTCTTGATAATATTTACACATTTAAGTCATTTTGGGTGGGTAACTTAGTAAATGTGTAATATTTATTGATAAGGCAGTCCTCTGGTCTGATATCGGCTAGATTACTGATGGACTACTCTTTTGAATTTCTTAAGGCCCCCATACACACTTCAACTTGGTTGTCCAACTATGTCTCTCAACCTGGTTGATTAACTTCAAAAAAGTTGAACAACACAGTTGAACAACATCAGTAGAGAGAGAACCAGCACAAAGAAAACCCAGCATAAAGTGAAACTATACCCGAATAGTTTCGTTCCTGCGACTGTCTGTCACTCTGTACGGTTCAAATAACTTTTAAATCAAAAGAGATAAACACATTAGCTCCACCCACCAATATCAAAAGGGTTTTGATGTCTTTCAACATGGTTGTTCAACTTGTGATTTGGTCTCTCAGCCTGCCCATACACACTTCAACTTCAACGTCAACTCAACCAAGTTGGACAACAATTTGATGTGTGTATGGGGGCCTTTACAAAGATGATTTTATATTGTGACCAAACAATTAAGTATAAAAGGAAAGTTACTTCTTTATGTTAAAATTGTATGATAAATGTTTGAATATTTGTTTAGGTGGAGATATTGAGTCAACCGAAAGATTTCTACGAAACTCTACTTGACAAATGTAAAAAAGCCGAGAAAAGGATACTTCTCACTTCACTTTATTTAGGAAATGGTCCTCTATCTGAAAATTTAGTAAGTATTAGTTACAAATTAGTTTCTGTGGGAAATAGAAACTAGTTGGTCGTATTACAATTAGTTTTCTTTGACAGCAAAGGAAAATTGGAAAAAGATGGAGGGGCTGTTGAGATTTTGAAGTCTAGGAAGTCATAATGTCAAAATCTAAAGCTCTCATATGGGCCCTACCTTTAATATTCTCCTTCTGTCAGAGTATAGTTTCGTTATAATACAACTTTAAGTAAGGTATAAGGTAAGTAAGTAGGTGGTGTAAATTGCACCATTTTTTAGCAGAAATAAAAAATAATGTTTTACGAAGTAAGAAAAAGTGTAAATTGCACCACTACCTTCCATAAAGAGATAGGTTAAACTATGTAAATTGCCCCTATTCCTTTCAACCTCTTTTTAATGGTTCCATTGTAAGTACAATTATTTTGTACAATGTACTTTGGGATGAAGGAATATCACATTTCTGTAATTTAAAGTGACAATATCCGTTAGCGTAACAATCAAATAAGACAATAGGACATTTAGTCCTATGTACTTTGGGACAAAGGAATATCACACTTATGTAACAAAAAAGTGACAAAATTCATTAGTACACTTTTTTACTTACTTCGTTTCAAGTGGTAGTGGTGCAATTTACATGGTTTGACTTACTTTGTTATAAACAGGACTGGTGTAATTTACACTATTTTACTTACTTCGTCTCAAGACGTAGTGGTGCTATTTACATGGTTTGACTTACTTTGTTATAAACAGGAGTGGTGCAATTTACACTATTTTACTTANGGGGGCCCGCACCACATCTTCTGCCTAGGGGCCCACATACTCTAAATCTGGCCTTGGATGGCACTCGGGAAAAACTGAAACTTAGCTTTGTTTAAAATCACATTTCTCGATTATTGTCAAAGTCATTTTAGTTAGGTGCAAATATTTGATATTTTATAAATGGCAGCTCTCCATGGCTAATAAAAATAAAATATTATTAGCGAATTTCTAATGTGCTGGTTTAGTGTGTTTATTTTTGTTTCAGTTTAAGCTCTTGGGCTTTCCTCAATATACAATGACCATGAAGATAAATAGCCCGGAATATTTTTCTGAGGACCTTTATTTCATCAGATTTAAGCTAATCTTTAGAAATAATTCAAGCTTACCAATTTAGAGACTAAAGTATCAAGCGAAAGAGTTTCAGCAATGTGCAAATGGGGTAACGTTTCTTGGAAGAAATTAGCAACTCGTTCGTTCACATCTAAAGCAAGAAGTAACTCATCTGTATCGACTCCTGCGAAACAAAACAAAGAAGATTGTTTAAGTAAAATTTACAAATAATTAAATAAACATAATAATAGAGTTATCTGAGATACTTCTGAAATATTATGAAAGAATTACCTCACAATCAGAGAAAAAAACATCAATCAAGCAAGGCTTCTTTATAGATATGCAACAAATGAGGTAAAATAATAAGGATTGGATCCTCGCAGGCACTTCTTTAGATTGTTACTCCCCTTATAAACAAAACAGAAGGGAGTAACAATCTAAAGAGGTACCCTATTTTTAATGTGAAATCAATTGTTGCTTTTTTTTTTTTTTTTTTTTGAAAAAATCTAAAAACACTTATTCCTGCATTAAATAAAAAAATCCATTTTTTTTTTTTTTAAATGTTTTCATTTGACTTTTTATACTAATTGTTTTGTTGTTGTTGTATGGCAGGTGACGACTATAGAGAATCGTTTGAAAGAGAATAATGATTTAGAAGTCAGTTTTCTTCTGGATGCCAATCGTGGATCCAGGGGTAAGAGAAATTCACGACAGATGCTTCTACCACTTGTCAGAAACTATCCTACGTGTCAGGTAATAACTGTGTAGTGTGATTTGTTACAGTAATATACGTGTATATTAAGGGTGCGTTTTGAAGAACTATAGGTTGACAGGTTTTATTGTAAATACCTTCATGGCGACAAGATACATGTTCTGTGCGTGTGCACATTCAAGAGATTGTATAACTTTACAGTTAAGTACAGCTTTGTTTTACGTTTGGCCAAGTTTTGTAGCGGGCAAATCTGATCATTTTCTCCTTACTCTTTCCTCTCCCACAGTTGTTGATTTATGATCAATTGTTTTACTGGGAACTAAATTCATGGCTATACCTCACCCCTGAAGCATAAGGGTTGTTTGGCATCCTTTTTTTTTTTTTTTTTTTTTTTTTTTCTTATTAAGGGGAGGATATCTTGTTGGCCATAAGAAATAAAGGAGTAGCGTGTGAAAGTGTGCCCCCTTCAGCCAGCAGGTACAAATTTAGTATGGTACATTGTGATATCCGTGTGCCGCCTTTTATAAACATGTATAATAAGCTACATAGCCTATAATAAGCTAGTATAATAAGCTGTATAGCGTGCTGTAAATATGTATATAATAAAATTGTGGTGGCAATATAGTTGTTACTTCTTTTAACCACTCTAGCCATAATTATGAAGTGTTACCACAAAATCTCAGTTAAAACAACCAATTATTTGTTAAAGTTTAGCAACACCAACCTCTAACCACCCCTACCACACCTTCCTCTAACCACATCTACCACTCTAACTTCTTAAATCAAATTATAATTATTATTAACTACAGTTGAACAACACAGTTGAACAACATCAGTAGAG
>KZ652176.1:140556-164132 GCA_001010745.2 Gerris buenoi
GCCTGTAGCAAAAAATATAGAAGTTAAAAAAATAAAATGATTATTAACTAAAGAACAACACTGTGTTTTTTGACAGGGGTCTATTTTATTAAAAACTGACTTTACATGACGACACTAGCGCACTCCTCAGATTTCCATGACTTCTTGGTCGACCTCTAGTGGTCATATTCTGATACATATATGATAATATGATGAAATATTTATTGGACTTACCAGACACCGTGATTATCTTCTTTCTTTATTCCTAAATTATTGATATACTTATTGGACAAAATGCGTTTCCAGACACCGTGATTATCTTCTTTCTTTATTCCTAAATTATTGATGTACTTATTGGACTAAATCCCTTTTCGGAAACAGTGAGGAGCTTCTTTCTTAATTCCTAAATTATTCATACACTTATTGAACTAAATGCCTTTAAGGAGACAGTGATTAGTTTCTTTCTTTATTATATAGGATGTTCTAAAGCGGGCAAGATGTAGTAAGCAACACTCAGCTGTAGGACTTCCCCATGGATGGTAGAATACAGATTACCTCTGTCCATTTTAGCCAACAAAACCCTTAATATCAATCGTAGTGGCATTTGATGATGGAAAACTTAAAATTCTTCATGGTTTAAGTTCATTTTTGTTAACGGTTAGGAACGTTTCGAAGGGCGGAACCTAGAAATTCCATCAAGGAGTTCCAACAGATCCTTGAACCCTCCTTGATCTGATCTTTATTCCATTACTAATCAATACAAGCCTTCATTAAGCTATTAATTAGGTTCTTCTTTAAGTATGTTAATCTTTTTGATAGATTCCATCAAGGAGTTCCAACAGATCCTTGAACCCTCCTTGATCTGATCTTTATTCCGTTACCAATGATACTTAGAAGATGGGTTTGAAACTTGTACCATTTTGAAAATAAATTGTAATCCGGCTTTTACGAGAAAACTCAATACTCAAAAGCTCAAACTCAAGCTTTTGTGATTCTTTTAATTCGTCTTCCATAGCTATTATCTTATTAACGAGAAAGCAATTTCTTTTGTGATCCTTATAATTCGTCTTCCATAGCTATTATCTTAACCAAATCATCTGGCTTAAAACTTTATTCCAGAAATTGTGTCTTAAAGCTTTTGGAAAAATGTAATCTGCCAACTAACAGGATAAGAAATGTGATAAATAATATTAAATATCGAACAAGATATGATGCGTTTGAACTGTTTCCAAATAGAAAACAGGCAATATTTCAGATTTCTTTAGTGATAATTTATTTTTTAATTAGCTATAGTTAATAACTAATTTGATTATATATAACTAATCACGTGTTTAAATGAATGAATTTAATTCGGTTATTTTGGTTCATTCTTCTACGTTTTGTTACAAATAGAATTCGTTGTGTCTTTTTTGCAGTTAATGGACTGTTGGATTTATTTTTGTAGTCCCATTAGACAAAAGTAGAAGTAGAAAGATTTGGAATAGCTTCAAGATAAAAATTTGTCTTCTAACATATTGGACTTTTTCGTTATTAGATTTTTTTTTCCTAGACAAAAATCTAGTTGACATTCAAGAACCTTATGTTTGGTTCACTGCCAGAATAAATGCCATGTCTATCCTACATACTAAATTGTTTGTACAATTTCGAACAAAAAATAAATTTCAGAAATAAGTACGCTCGTGTTATTTGCGTGGGAGACAAAGAAACAAATATTTAGAAGAAAGACAATTTAAAATATCTAATCATTCATAAAAAATGAATAATAATATTTTAGAACTATTCTTCTTACGTTGTTGAAAATACCATATTTATTTAAATTTTTTACAATTATGAATTTGAATTAGTCATAATTATTAATGCTCGCGTGTCACATAGGAATGTTTTAGGAAATAAATAACAAATGCACATTACTAAAGTAGGGCTTGTATGTTTACAAACAACAGTAATAATGGTTATTTTTAAAAATAAATCTATTACATTTTCTTCAGTTAACCCCTTTAAAATATTTTTTACTTGTACTGGCTAAGTCATTTTTACTTATAGTCATTCCCATTGCCGTGTTTATTATTAACTAGTAAGATTTTAGAAGCAGGTACTTTTATCCGTATCAGGTTGTCTACTTGTTCTGGCCTCATCCTTATTAGTCATTCCTACTGTNTAAAAGTAGTCCACAGATTGTCCCAAATTTATTTTTAATTCTCTGAGTACATTTAATATTGAATAAAAATAAGTTTGACTCCAATTGGAATTGAACCCGTTCCAAACAACTAGACTTTTTATAATTCCCCTGTAACCATTTTTCGCATTATAGGGACACTATGTGCCGCACTAATTGACAGACTATTTTATGTTCTTTTCTTAGCAACGTTTATTTACGAAAACAATTTTGGCTAATAACAAATAAAATATATTATTTATCATTTAAAATATATTCTTTCTACTTAAAAAAGTGCATTATTTAGGTGATACATTTAGTTTTAAATGTATTGCAGTCTTGTGATGTTTAATAATGTTATTATTATTATTATTTTAAAACGAATAAAACGTCATGATCTTAAAAAATTTAAATTTGAAAGTGTTAAAATTAATCCCTCCCCGTGTTTAAATATTTAAATGACCTTGGCCAAGAATCGATTTACAATGTCTAGGTTGAAATGGCAAATGTAGGTTAGTTGGCAAGATTTGAAGGCAACGTAGCGACATCTCTTTAATATATTCTCTTTATGTATTTCTTCTTTTAATGTATCTTCTATGTATATTGCATATAGTAAACATGAAAGTCGGTATAAGGCAGTTGATTCTGCAGTTAACATTACGCCCTCCTTGAATTGTTTAAGCGTAACTATTTTCTTCATTCTGTTTTGGAGTTGGCTAGTCGAAGGGAAGTTGGAGTTGTGCCAAAATCACGAGCCAAAATGAATATCTCCGAGTAGGTCAGTACAATTCATAGATTGAGTTATTTACTATTTACAGTGCTTCAGTCTCAAATCCCTAGTTCTTATTNTATTAGTCATTCCCACTGTTGTGTTTGTTATTAACTAGTGAGCTTTTAGAAGCAGGTACTTCTATCCAAATCAGGTTGTCTTCTAGTACTAGTTCTGGCCTCATCCTTATTAGTCATTCCCACTGTTGTGTTTGTTATTAACTAGTGAGCTTTTAGAAGCAGGTACTTCTATCCAAATCAGGTTGTCTTCTAGTACTAGTTCTGGCCTCATCCTTATTAGTCATTCCCACTGTTGTGTTTGTTATTAACTAGTGAGCTTTTAGAAGCAGGTACTTCTATCCAAATCAGGTTGTCTTCTAGTACTAGTTCTGGCCTCATCCTTATTAGTCATTCCCACTGTTGTGTTTGTTATTAACTAGTGAGCTTTTAGAAGCAGGTACTTCTATCCAAATCAGGTTGTCTTCTAGTACTAGTTCTGGCCTCATCCTTATTAGTCATTCCCACTGTTGTGTTTGTTATTAACTAGTGAGCTTTTAGAAGCAGGTACTTCTATCCAAATCAGGTTGTCTTCTAGTACTAGTTCTGGCCTCATCCTTATTAGTCATTCCCACTGTTGTGTTTGTTATTAACTAGTGAGCTTTTAGAAGCAGGTACTTCTATCCAAATCAGGTTGTCTTCTAGTACTAGTTCTGGCCTCATCCTTATTAGTCATTCCCACTGTTGTGTTTGTTATTAACTAGTGAGCTTTTAGAAGCAGGTACTTCTATCCAAATCAGGTTGTCTTCTAGTACTAGTTCTGGCCTCATCCTTATTAGTCATTCCCACTGTTGTGTTTGTTATTAACTAGTGAGCTTTTAGAAGCAGGTACTTCTATCCAAATCAGGTTGTCTTCTAGTACTAGTTCTGGCCTCATCCTTATTAGTCATTCCCACTGTTGTGTTTGTTATTAACTAGTGAGCTTTTAGAAGCAGGTACTTCTATCCAAATCAGGTTGTCTTCTAGTACTAGTTCTGGCCTCATCCTTATTAGTCATTCCCACTGTTGTGTTTGTTATTAACTAGTGAGCTTTTAGAAGCAGGTACTTCTATCCAAATCAGGTTGTCTTCTAGTACTAGTTCTGGCCTCATCCTTATTAGTCATTCCCACTGTTGTGTTTGTTATTAACTAGTGAGCTTTTAGAAGCAGGTACTTCTATCCAAATCAGGTTGTCTTCTAGTACTAGTTCTGGCCTCATCCTTATTAGTCATTCCCACTGTTGTGTTTGTTATTAACTAGTGAGCTTTTAGAAGCAGGTACTTCTATCCAAATCAGGTTGTCTTCTAGTACTAGTTCTGGCCTCATCCTTATTAGTCATTCCCACTGTTGTGTTTGTTATTAACTAGTGAGCTTTTAGAAGCAGGTACTTCTATCCAAATCAGGTTGTCTTCTAGTACTAGTTCTGGCCTCATCCTTATTAGTCATTCCCACTGTTGTGTTTGTTATTAACTAGTGAGCTTTTAGAAGCAGGTACTTCTATCCAAATCAGGTTGTCTTCTAGTACTAGTTCTGGCCTCATCCTTATTAGTCATTCCCACTGTTGTGTTTGTTATTAACTAGTGAGCTTTTAGAAGCAGGTACTTCTATCCAAATCAGGTTGTCTTCTAGTACTAGTTCTGGCCTCATCCTTATTAGTCATTCCCATTGTTGTGTTTGTTATTAACTAGTGAACTTTTAGAAGCAGGTAATTTTATCCAAATCAGGTTGTCTTCTAGTACTAGTTCTGGTCTCATCCTTATTAGTCATTACCACTGTCGTGACTGGTATTAACTAGTGAACTTTTAGAAGCAGGTACTTCTATCCACAGCATGTTGAATATATGAAAAGACGTATCCTTATAATTATTAAAATATTGTAATGACTGTTACAAAGATAGTTTAATGATGTTCTTATCAGATACTTAAATATAATCTAGTTTATTAGAATCTGAGTCACTACAACATTATTTTATTCCCGATAAGACGTTTCATTTGCAGAGAACAGACTCATTAGAGTTAACCTAATTTTTTTTCAACATTGACTTAATCGTTAGTTTTTCAAAGTGGGAAAGCTACTCTAATCATAACTAGTTTAAAATAAAACGGAAAAATCTACGAAGCAACTAATATAAAAGTTACGAGCTTAAAAGAACAAATTGGATCTAGGGCAGTAGTTTAGTGAACAGCTAGTTACTCACAGTGAAAAACAAACAGTATATACCCTTAGAGCTCTTAGAGTTCTCTTCTTTATTTGTTTTAAGGGTTGTTCTCTTAAATTCAACCCCTTATATTTTGAGTACAAGGACAAGGGTAACTCTATGCATATGTAAGTATCTAGGAAACTTCAGTACGAAATTTTATCGACTTATAAAACTATGAGCCCCACCCTTAAAAAGTTAAGTTAAGTGTGATCGAAAAAGTTTTCATTTTTTAATTTTAAAGTAATTCAATTTTAAGATAGTAGACAAACTACCAGCTGTCTTATCTTTTTAAGTAATAACCGACTTTGAACATAAGTGCCATCGTAAAATATGTTTTATTTTAGAGATGCTATAACACTGATAACGATTGCTGTTTATTTAGTTTTTTTTTGTTCTATTATTATTTATTTGTACTTTATTTTAACGCGAAGTAAATTTGTCTTAAAAGCTTTTTGATTTCAACCATACTAGTTATAGCTTTAGAGAAGACTGTATGAAATAGTTATGACTTTATAGGTATAACCGGCAATTTTTTTTCAGTCTTGTGAACATGATATTTTTAATTAATATTACATTTTATTTTACTCAACTTGTTTCCAAATCGGCATTTCTTTAGCTTGTTACTCCCCCTTAAGAAAACAGAGGGGAGTAACAATCTAAAGAAGGTGTACGGAATGTTCTCTTTAGACTATTACTCCCCTTATAAAAACAAAAGTGTGATATTCCTTTATCCCAAAGTCTTAATCGTTATTTAGTCAAAGTCATTCATATACTAAAAACAACATAAGAGAATAATAACCTAAAGAAGTACCTCCAAATCTCGTAATTTTAAATTTGACCCACTTCCCCACTACCTAGAAAGCTAAAACTTTAACAGATTAGGTATTTTCCGATGACAAATACAATAATTAGTCATTAGGTAATTAATTTAGTTGAAATGTCTATTGAAATTAAATAAACCCAAATAAAAAAGTCTTAATTTTACTATTATTATTATTTATTTAAATTTACTTGTCTTCTAATAATTTGCCCGGGTTATGCGAAATCACAGTTCAGTTGTGTCGCATAGATACAACCAAGATGTGCTACACATGAGATTTTTGCAATAGTAAATTGTGTCAATGCGTCCCAGTGTGTACTGTTCATTCCTAGGCTAAAAATAATATACTAACTACACTAAATTAGAATTATAGATCTATGTTTAGATATTATCATTCTTTTTTTAACAAACTAGTGACAATAGTAATACTAATAATTGTTTATTTTTTTGTTACAGGTATGTTCCATACAGTTGTATAATTAACAAGGTGTGTTGAGTGTTCATTTTAAGAAGAAATAAGGTATGAGAAACTTTATTGATCAGTTTTTCTAGGAGCACTTCAGCGGAGACACTTAATTAGGAATAAAGAAAGACGGCTGGACTACTAACTTAACTCTATTGTTTAAAGCTAACTTTCAACCCTAATGATCATCAGTACCACTAGGAGTTATCTTCAATACAACTAGAGGTCGACCAAGAAGTCATGAACACGGTAGAAACTGAAAGCTTAGCTTCGTTTAAAGTCGGAACTTCCGAGTATTGCCGAAGTCAGTGTAGTCGGGTGCTATTCTAGTTTGTATGAAATGCGCAGTTATGTCAAATCTCACAAATAAAAACAGGAAGGTTTCCTGTTTTGTTTGTTTTATACAGTACGAGTTATAGTCACAACTAAACAATTTTCGTACGGTCCACAAATCCACGGGATGATGCAAATACAAAGGACGCTACAAATAACGGGGTAGGAAATCAAAAGTAACAAATCAAACTCAGAAATAAAGAGGAATAATCAATAAATAATAATATAAAGATATCGTATAGTAGGAGTGATTTCTTATCAGGTACAGTGTTGCCTGTAGCAAAAAATATAGAAGTTAAAAAAATAAAATGATTATTAACTAAAGAACAACACTGTGTTTTTTGACAGGGGTCTATTTTATTAAAAACTGACTTTACATGACGACACTAGCGCACTCCTCAGATTTCCATGACTTCTTGGTCGACCTCTAGTGGTCATATTCTGATACATATATGATAATATGATGAAATATTTATTGGACTTACCAGACACCGTGATTATCTTCTTTCTTTATTCCTAAATTATTGATATACTTATTGGACAAAATGCGTTTCCAGACACCGTGATTATCTTCTTTCTTTATTCCTAAATTATTGATGTACTTATTGGACTAAATCCCTTTTCGGAAACAGTGAGGAGCTTCTTTCTTAATTCCTAAATTATTCATACACTTATTGAACTAAATGCCTTTAAGGAGACAGTGATTAGTTTCTTTCTTTATTATATAGGATGTTCTAAAGCGGGCAAGATGTAGTAAGCAACACTCAGCTGTAGGACTTCCCCATGGATGGTAGAATACAGATTACCTCTGTCCATTTTAGCCAACAAAACCCTTAATATCAATCGTAGTGGCATTTGATGATGGAAAACTTAAAATTCTTCATGGTTTAAGTTCATTTTTGTTAACGGTTAGGAACGTTTCGAAGGGCGGAACCTAGAAATTCCATCAAGGAGTTCCAACAGATCCTTGAACCCTCCTTGATCTGATCTTTATTCCATTACTAATCAATACAAGCCTTCATTAAGCTATTAATTAGGTTCTTCTTTAAGTATGTTAATCTTTTTGATAGATTCCATCAAGGAGTTCCAACAAATCCTTGAACCCTTCTTGTTCTGATCTTTATTCCATTACTAACCAAGCCGCTTTCATTTAGCTATAAACCGTGTTCTTTTTTAAAAAAATATTTTATAGATTCCAATAAGGAATTTTACCTTACCCTTGAACCTATTTTGATCTGACCTTTATTCTCTTACTAACCAATCTTTTTAATTAAGCTATGAATGTGAATCGTGTTGCTTTTTTCCCTGATAGATTCCATCAAAGATTTTTTTTTTTTTCAAATTATCCTTAAACCTTTTTGTTTTAACCTTGTTTCAAAGTGTTTAAACTGCATCGAAACCGCACGTAAAATCAGCTGTTTGTGTTTTGGTGTGTAAATTTCATAAAAAATACATCAAGGTAAATCAGTTTAATGCTTTACTTCTTCGATCACGCGAGCAAACAATAATTGTAATAACTTGTCCTTGAATCCTTGTTCCATTCTTTTGTATAAAGCTGTTTATTGTGTTTGTACCAACCATTTCGATGGATTGTGAGAAAGCAACAATTTGATTGATTCCATCAAGAATTTTCAACAGTTTCTTAAACTCTAGTTCGATTAACTGTATTTCTATTCCATAAAATATTAACAAAATTCTTTTAATTAAATTTCATCAATCATTTTTTAAGATGACCTTTTGGTTCCATTGTTCACTGTATTGCATCATATTAGCAAAAAGTATTTTTAAGAAATTCCATCAAACATTTCATGATGCCCTTGAAAATTGCAGTTTTTGCTCCATTATTAAGTAAACATTGCATCAAAATTGGCAAAAATCTTTTTAATGAATTCTATCGAACAATTAAGATGTCCTTGAACCTTGCGGTTATTGTTCCATTATTCTCTAAACATTGAATCAATATAACCCAACATTTTTTTTTTAAATAAATTCCATCGCACAATTAAGATGTCCTTTAACCTTGCGGGTTTTTTGTTTCATTATTCACTAAACATTGCATCAATATTAGCAACAAATATTATTAATAAATTCCACCAAACATTTAATGATGTCCTTGAAAATTGCTGTTTTTGTTCCATTATTCACTAAACATTGAATTAAAATTATAATAAGTTAAAGTAGTTTTTGGTTATCTTTGCTCAATTGCTAGCTTTGTTATAACAATTTCTAAAGCTAATTTACAATGTTTCTTACGGTGGAGGTATTGTTGTTGGAGCCATGTCTATATAATTGGCAGATACTAACCCACATAATAGCCGTGTATTTTAAGATGACGTGTACTTTAAGATGGATTAATAAGGATTTTCATCATGACCTTGGATTTTCACCAATATAAACCCACATAATAGCCGTGTATTGGGTTATTAAAGATTTTCACCAATACTAACCCACAATAGCCGTGTATTGGGTTATTAAGGATTTTCATAATGACCTTGGATGTTCACCAATACTAACCCACAATAGCCGTGTATTGGGCTATTAAGGATTTTCACCATGACCTTGGATTTTCACCAATACTCCCCACACAGTAGCCGTGTATTGGGTTATTAAGGATTTTCATCATGACCTTGGATTTTTACCAATGCTAACCCACATAACGGCCGTGTATTGGGTTATTAAGGATTTTCACGATGACCTTGGATTTTCATCAATACTAACCCACACAATAGTCGTGTATTAGGTTCTTAAACATTTCCATAATGACCTTGAAACCATAGCTCTTGTATTCCTTGATTCATCATTGACTAAAATTCGATATTACATTAAGTTAATAATGATAATGAATAAAGTTTCATTTATTTGAAAGAATTGGTTAAATTCAACAGATGAATTTAACCTAGTTAGCTTTGAACTTGAATGAAATATTCTCCATTCCTTTATCGATCGGTTTAAAGCCACCCACTAAGATTGTCCTTCATTATTATCCACCAAAAACTAAAACTCTGATGTATTGCGGGTGAGTTTAGACACGCTAGCATCCCCTTTTGAACTTAGGGTGACATTAATCGCTCCTATTAAAGCCATCTCCTTTAAACTGGAAATCCGACCCAAAATCAACAAATATAGGTCACACCTAAAGGCAATCAGAGATAAAGGTCAAAGATTCAAGGACACCAAACCGCGTTCCAATATTCAACTTGATGTTAAATTGGAATTTGTGTTTGCACTGAAGGCAAACATCATTTTAACTCTTCTTTGATGTAACATAGTAAACAATGTTGTTTTTAATTTCTGTTTTTTTGATATCGTTTAGCGAAAATTTAAACGCTCTATGACGAAGTTGTTCGATTTTTATTTGTGAAGTAAATTGTTTATCAGACAATCAGACGTTCTACTACCTTTTTCAACAATAATTTGTTATAATTACAACTATAACTTAATTTTTTGTTCGTGTTCTATTCGTTGTTCCATTATTCATCAAAACTGAATTGTTTTAACATTGTTTCTTTTTATTGCATTAGGTAATTACATAATTTTACAAAAATGCAATATCAACCGATGAGTTTTAGTATTGTGTTGCTAAAGTGGTCTCTAAAGTGAAGGAACAATTTTTAACTCCAAAATATCGATTTCTAGAACAAATGCATAAATAAGCGTTTTACTTTTGATTTAATAATGCAACAAACTTGATGAATAATGGAACATGTTTAAGGGCACGTGCAAGACCCGTAACTGAATTTTAGCGAGGGTGGATTCTAAAACTCGGGTTAGCTTTAATTTTTTGATTAGTCATTTATGTACAGTGATGTATAAATAAATCCTGATGCACTCATGGTGAATAATAGAACTGCTGAGTTCAAGGCAGTTATGCATATGAAATCCTGATGCAGTCGTGATGAATAATGGAATAGCACAACTAGGTTCAAGGCCAAATTTAAAAATGTCTGCGGAAGGCTTTAAAACTTTATCAATTCCTTTTTAATTGCGAATTCATGTAGTTCTACTGATTTCTTTTGTAAATGTACAATATTATTCTGCATAAGGTATATAAAAATGTCTTACGTCTCTATTGACATTGTGTTCCAATATTCACTAAATTTATCAAGATTAAACGAAGTTCATCGAATGTCGTACAATGTTGTTATCTAAATGTATACTTCATTAGGTTATCATCATTTTAGGTATTTCTTCCTGTAAAGGGACTCGAAACAATTCAAAAGTCTATTTTTCACGAATAAATAAAATATTGCTTCTTTTATGATATAAAAATGTAAAGCGAACAGCACAGAGAAAAAAAAGAGGTTCTCGAGTCTATAAATAGATTTGATTTATGCTGAAGTCGATGAATTGCATTTTATTTCTCCTCCGTTACTTTGCTAACAGCATTATGTTACATCAAGTTAAAGCAAAATCGGGTTTCCTCCCAATCCCTCTCAAATCAAGTGAGGAAACATTTTTTTAAAAAAACAAACTTCGAGAAAAGAATTTCGATACGACCTTGAACTTCTCTATTCTTTTTCCGTTCCATAATTCAACAAGACTACATCGGCATTGAGCTGTTTACTTTTTTTCCATCTCAAATATGTTGGAAAAACAATCTTTTAGATGGATTGCATCTAGGATTTTATACTTGGCCTTGAACTATTGCTGATCTTCCAATCATTGTTTTAATGTTAACCAACATTGCATCAAGTGACGTCATCGTTACTTTACCGCAATGTCATGGTGTTTAAGGTAATTGACTGCGCATGCGTATTGCTTTAACATTCGTAACATAACCTTTACTGTCAATCGCTTTATAAGCAACTAAAGAGTCAAATAGTGGTTTCTTTGCTCACCGATGATAAAAAATACAATAACAACAGCAGACAGTTACAATATAAACAGCATCATTCCTAATTTACTCCAGCAAACAATATTTTTGATAGATTCCATCTAGGATTGTCTACTTATTCTTGTTTTCGAGTTTTGGACCTAGATGTTTTCATTATTCAAAAACACAGCATTAACATTTTACCGACAAAGTTGTTTACTGTCTTACACTCATTAATTATGCGTACATCAAGTATACGTGCCCATGAGTTGTCATAACAGTTTGAAAACTGTTATGGTTTCAGACCATTTTGGTTTCAAAGTGTTTCCATGAGGAGTTTCCAAAACAGTTTTCACAACAATTTTGAAAACAATACATTTCTAGACTGGTTATAGTTAAGTCAGGTTATACTATCTCTGCTCATCATAGCTACTGCGCATGCCTGTTTTTAAAAACCAAAAATTTTCTGTTGTGACCTTGAACTTTAAACGTTTTTAAACCACCGTTTCCATAATACCAAAACCGTTTCCATGGGGGTTTTGAACCCCAAAACCGTTTCCATGGGGCTTTGAACACCAAAACCGTTTCCATGGGGTTTTGAACACCAAAAACGTTTTCAAAACTCATGGAACCATACTAACTATTTTTATATAGAATCCATAAAGAATTTTTAAAATATCCGCGAATCTCTTCTCTCCCATTTAATTAATCAAAACTTCTTCAACACGGCGTCCATTTTAACAAATAGTTAAAGAGAACACAATTTATATTGCCTTAAGTTTAATAAGAGCTTCCGTTCTTCTTCATATTTTATTATTAATCAAGACTCCATCAAAATATAGCATTCAACTGTGTTCCTTTTTAAGCCTCGTCCAGACTGCCGAACTGAAGAGAGGAAACGAGCCGAGCATTAGTCTCTGCGCATGCTCAATCTAAAATGCCCCTGCGCTTCTCAGACTGGGCATGCGCATAGACCAATGCTCGGGTCGTTTCCTCTCGGTTCAGCATAATACTCGTTCATATCTTATTATGTACTCGTCTTTCTTTATTAATAAAGAATAATCTTATCGACTTAAAGTTGTTGCTTTATTCAACATTTTTTTTCTTAATTAAAGAAGAAATCAATCTTTTCGATGGATGACTCGAAGGATATTCAACATCCTTGAACCCTTGGTATTGCATTCTATTAATCTATTATTCATCAAACCTTCCACCAAGGTTATCATCAAGTTAAAATGTTTGTTGGTTGCCTTTGATTTATTCCACGAAGGTTCATTGACAAAAGATAATAACTGGGTTCCATCTCTCATCTCTGAACCTTTTTTTGATTATGATAAATCAAATTGTTTGTGCTTTAATATCATTCCATTAAAATTAAAATTGGCCTTCGAAAACTAATAAAGAAACAGCTGTATTCCATCAAAATTATTTTAATTAAAATCTTTTGGAATTAACTATCAAGAATTTTTTACATAACTAAAAAAAAAAAAATCGTTTGTGTATATCATTTAAAATTGTCTACCAATTAGTGTGGTACATAGCTCCCTTGCGTCCTATTTGGTATACTTTAATGATTTTATGCTTTTACAACCTATTATTGTTAAATTGATTTATTTTCCACCTCGTTTTTTTAAATCTGTCAAAACATTTTCAGATTTTTTACATGAATTAAAGTAGCAATTTAACAAACTTTAAAGAGTACAGATGGTTAAAATTAATCTGGGGCAATCGACTTTCGACAAACCATTCAAATTTCATAACATTAGATGAGTACCTACTTTTGAAGGTAGAGGGTGAATAAATGCATGTAAAACTCGGGTTAGCTTTAATTTTTTGATTAGTCATTTATGTACAGTGATGTATAAATAAATCCTGATGCACTCATGGTGAATAATAGAACTGCNGCTTCCGTTCTTCTTCATATTTTATTATTAATCAAGACTCCATCAAAATATAGCATTCAACTTTGTTCCTTTTTAAGCCTCGTCCAGACTGCCGAACTGAAGAGAGGAAACGAGCCGAGCATTAGTCTCTGCGCATGCTCAATCTAAAATGCCCCTGCGCTTCTCAGACTGGGCATGCGCATAGACCAATGCTCGGGTCGTTTCCTCTCGGTTCAGCATAATACTCGTTCATATCTTATTATGTACTCGTCTTTCTTTATTAATAAAGAATAATCTTATCGACTTAAAGTTGTTGCTTTATTCAACATTTTTTTTCTTAATTAAAGAAGAAATCAATCTTTTCGATGGATGACTCGAAGGATATTCAACATCCTTGAACCCTTGGTATTGCATTCTATTAATCTATTATTCATCAAACCTTCCACCAAGGTTATCATCAAGTTAAAATGTTTGTTGGTTGCCTTTGATTTATTCCACGAAGGTTCATTGACAAAAGATAATCCAACATTGCATCAAGTGACGTCATCGTTACTTTACCGCAATGTCATGGTGTTTAAGGTAATTGACTGCGCATGCGTATTGCTTTAACATTCGTAACATAACCTTTACTGTCAATCGCTTTATAAGCAACTAAAGAGTCAAATAGTGGTTTCTTTGCTCACCGATGGTAAAAAATACAATAACAACAGCAGACAGTTACAATATAAACAGCATCATTCCTAATTTACTCCAGCAAACAATATTTTTGATAGATTCCATCTAGGATTGTCTACTTATTCTTGTTTTCGAGTTTTGGACCTAGATGTTTTCATTATTCAAAAACACAGCATTAACATTTTACCGACAAAGTTGTTTACTGTCTTACACTCATTAATTATGCGTACATCAAGTATACGTGCCCATGAGTTGTCATAACAGTTTGAAAACTGTTATGGTTTCAGACCATTTTGGTTTCAAAGTGTTTCCATGAGGAGTTTCCAAAACAGTTTTCACAACAATTTTGAAAACAATACATTTCTAGACTGGTTATAGTTAAGTCAGGTTATACTATCTCTGCTCATCATAGCTACTGCGCATGCCTGTTTTTAAAAACCAAAAATTTTCTGTTGTGACCTTGAACTTTAAACGTTTTTTGGCCGCCGTTGTTAGCCGTGTATTAGGTTATTAAGGATTTTCACCAATACTAACTCACAATAGCCGTGTATTGGGTTATTAAGGATTTTCATCATGACCTTGGATTTTTACCAATGCTAACCCACATAACGGCCGTGTATTGGGTTATTAAGGATTTTCACGATGACCTTGGATTTTCATCAATGAAACTGTGATTATCTTCTTTCTTTATTCCTAAATTATTGATATACTTATTGGACAAAATGCGTTTCCAGACACCGTGATTATCTTCTTTCTTTATTCCTAAATTATTGATGTACTTATTGGACTAAATCCCTTTTCGGAAACAGTGAGGAGCTTCTTTCTTAATTNCTACCAGCCGAATTTCATTAAAATTTGACGAAGAGTTTTTAAGATATGTTGGTTCGAAAAAATTTACCTATAAACCGAAAGACAGACACGGAACCAAAAATGTTCCCTGGTGTCTAAAACGGATTTCAGTCTTGGAAATTATGAAATTGGAGACATAAATGTTTCGTTCTTCATAACGATCACACAGCTTCCGTTACTTTCGGTAAGCTCGGAAGCTAAAAGATTTGATCGATATTACATCACAATATAATTACTTAAATTTACTTAATTTAGAAAGGGAAAGGGATAATTGATTTCCAAACCTAAGTTCCATTCTTTTGCTCTTCAATTTTAAAAGATTACGTTTATTGCTTCATCCAAATAGAACTGGATAACTTTTTTGAAGTATGGTGGGAAACTAGTAGTTTTTATTTTGATAGATTCCATGAATAACATGACCTTAAAAGTTTCCTATTTCATATTTCGATGTAATTTTAACTTTCCTGTTTCATATTCTGTTGTAATTTCACAAACTTATAATGTTATTATTGTTTTAGTAATTATTAATACTTAAAAATGGTACGCTGTAGTGTTGAACTGTTAAGTAACATTTAAGAAAGAAGATGCGCTAAAGAACCCCGATTTGGCGACTCAGGTTTTGTTGTGTTAACTCCATCTTTAGTAAGGGTATTAAGTATTTTATTAGCTTAATGTTTTATGTGATAATGGTTTTTGGTATTTGCTCAAGAGTGTGAGATAAGCCTGAGGTATTTCTACGAGACCAATATAGACTTGTAACTGTAATATTTTATGTCTCAAGATGTGTATTTTGGTTCTATCTCTTAGAAATACATCTTAACTCTAAACTAAGACATTGTAGCCTCTTGGGTTTTGAGAAAATTCCCTGGTGCATTTACTATTGGTTAGTGTCAAAATGCCATTAGATTCAATCAGCCAATTGAAAACGGATAATATAGAGTAGCACACAATCCAATAGAAAAAGGATTGAGTAACAACTTAGGAGAAGAAGCATAGCTTAACAATCTAGAAGATAATATCGAGCATCATATACAATATATTATAATAAGAAATCAGACCATTAAAGGCAGTTCAAACTATTCAGCTGAGATCATGAGAATTATGAAAATAGATACCCAAAACAAAGCTATGATGCCAGACCAGAAGGAAGAAAACTGCAGGGTAGAAGGAGAAGGAGAACCACATGGCAAGACGACATCAAGACCATACTCGAAAAGCGTGGACTGCCTTGGATCCAAGCAAGAAGGTGGCTGACGAGAGCAGCGCTCGGAAAAATCTTTGTAGACCCTCTAAATCTTTTGCTTAAAGGGGGTTTGATTAATTAAGTTATACAATATAGAGACCATCTAGCAGAAGAAGGATAGAGTAACAACCTAAGAGAATAAGGATAAAGTAACAATCTAGGAGAAGAAGAATAAAGAAACAACCTAGGAGAAGAAGGATAGAGTAACAATCTAAGAGAAGAAGGATAAAGTAACAACCTAGGAGAAGAAGGATAGAGTAACAACCTAAGAGAAGAAGGATAAAGTAACAACCTATAGGAGAAGAAGAATAAAGAAACAACCTAGGAGAAGAAGGATAGAGTAACAATCTAAGAGAAGAAGGATAAAGTAACAAACTAGGAGAAGGATAAAGTAACAACCTAGGGGAAAAAGACTAGAGCAAACTATACAATATAGAGACAATATAAGAGATAATATAGAGTAACAATATAGAGCTAATTTACCAGATATTACGAGTATATTGTATAAACGGAGAAGTGACAGATAATATTGAGAAGCAATCAAGCAAAGAAGCATAGAGTAACAACCTTGAAGAAGAAGGATGGAGTGACAATTTAGGAGATAATATAGAGCATTTACAACATAGACACAGACTGACAAATAATGTAAGTTAACAGAGACAAGTAAGGGATCATATATAGAGTATAGAGTAACAATGTAGAATGCAGGAGATAATATAGAGCAAAATATTATACTATATAGACACAATCTAACAAATAATATAAGTTAACAGAGAAGTAACAGATCATATAGAGTAACAATGTAGAAGGAATTGATATTATAGAAATTATGTATCATCTCTATATAAACAAAACTATGTTCGGAAGGCAATAAATATATTATGTACATAAATAAGACAATCTAATCAATAGTATAACCTAACAAAGACTAGTAGCAGATAATGTAGCGAAACAATAAAGGAATAATATAGGGTAATATAATTGGTTGTTTAATAGGATGTTTCAAATTAGATCTTGTATTTGATTGGTTATTTGAGGAGATTGGAAATCTCTACTATAATTTTTAATTTGCTTTAATTACTTGCTTTGTTATATTAACTTTATTGACAAGCATTTTAAAAGATTATATCAGTTTGTTATACTCGTATAATGGTTATAATAATTTTATAACCATCTCTCGGAATGCTGATTGGTTGAATAACTTCGAATAAAATCTGTAATAAGATCAGCTGTTTTAGGAGGGTTCAAGAAATAGGGTAGTGTAGTAGTAATGGAGAGCCGGCTGAGGGGGAGGGAGGGAATCAGCTGATTTTCAAAACGCCTCCTCTTTTACCGATATTTTAGGCGGGCGCGGGAAAGCACGGCTGGTTGGAGGGAAAGACAAACCCTGGCTAGAGGGTAAGCCATTCCCTCATTGATCGTTCCACTTTCCCGTCTCCCCTTTTACTCACACTCGTTCTATAGATATAATAGATACAATAATACACTACACACACACAATGACGCTCTAAACTTACTTGAACTACAATATATTGAGACTTTGTCTGTGATTTACTGAAAAACTATAACTTAATATGGCTTCCTTATTTGTATAAAAATCAATTTAAAATTTAAGTCTGGTACTAAGAAAAGTCATTCTACTTAGTACTTAGTTCTTAATCGAGTAATAAAATTATATGAGCTAACTTTATCAGTTAAATGAGAATTAATCATCTTAAAAGTACGTATTTTCACCGATTTAAACTATTTTTCTACTAATTAAACCTGTCGACTATGCGTTCAAATACTAGAAGGGGAAATGGCAAAGAGTCAGTGGTTAAAAATGGCTTAAGATTTGTAAGAGAGCGTTTCAGGAGAAGGTTCTCCCCCCTCACCAATTCCGGTGCCAGAACGCACAAAATCTATCTACTACACGCGTAGTTTTATTAATTTTTATTTTATACATTACTTGAAGTATCAATTTAGCACAATTTAAGGGGCGCAGACTGGCCATCTGCAGGCTACTTTCGACGAACCATCAAAATGTCATTAAAATCAGATAATTGCTTTTGATGATATAGGTGTAAATAAATGTATGCGTTTGTGCGCATTAGGAAGAGAAACAAATAGGCAAATAGGCGCAGAAGGTTGAAACTTATATGGGACCAATAATGGGCTGATTATCATCCAAATCTAAATAAACCTATTATTCAAATTTAAATAAAATCGGAAGACTATTTTTTAAGATATGTTGGCTCGCCAAAAATTGACCACCAAACAGACAGGCTGACCGACAGACAGATCAACAAACAGAACAACAGACTCACACGGATTCAAAAATGATCCCGGATGTCTGTCTTGAAATGTTTCAAATCGGAGATATGAAAATATTTTGTTCTTCAGAACAATCTCATAGCTTCCGTTACCTTTAGTAAGCTCGGAAGATAACACTAGTTTTATCTTATTTTTTTTTTGCGAATATCTTGAAAACGAAGCTGTTTTCGTCAAATTTTTTGTAGATAATAAATTTCGTTCGGGAGAACTCTTTATGTATATAATTTTGTTTCCGAGCTTACCGAAGGTAAGGAAAACTATGTGATCGTTCTGAAGAAAGAAACATTTTTAGGTCTCCGATTTCAAAAATTCCATCAGGGATCTTTTTTGGTTCCGTGTCTGTCTGTCGTTCAATTTTTGAGAACCAACCTATCTTAAAAACTACATGTCCGATTTTAATGAAATTTGGATAGTATGTCATCATTAGCTCATTGTTGGTCCCATATAAGTTTAAACCTTTTGCGCTCATCTTCTTATCTTCCATATAAGCATAAACAAAATTTATTTACACCTGAAGCTTCATAAGTACTTATCTGATTAGCATTAAATTTTTATAATTTATCGAAAGTAGCCTGCAGATAGCCCTAGATTAATTTGAACCATCTGCGTTCTATAACTTTTGCTAGATTGATACTTTAATTTTTGTTAAAAATCCAAACAATTTCGATATTGGGGGAAACAATTAAACAAATTTGACAATAATGGTTATTAATAGTATAAAATCAATAAAGTACGTGATAGAATGTGAGAAAGCTATGTGCCACACCAATTGGCAGTCTATTTTAAAAAGTTGTATTTTTAATACAACTTATCTTAAAAGAATAACGCTTATCAAAAGTGACTAATGTCTGAATTGAAACGAAACTAACTGCGAACTAAGATTACACAAATTTTTATGTAAACACAACAAACTTATCACAAAACCGAACATTGCTATTTACTTTTTAATAAATAAAGTATTGTTTATAGTCTGTTATCACTGATAAAATGAAAAGTAATGGAAATATTGTTAATATGTTCTTCAGTTTTTTTTTTAAGAAAGGTANATGAAATGGGTGTTCTCTTTACACCATATAATAATTTAGGTATGAAATAGGTGTTCTCTTTACACCCTACATTACTTATAAAAAAAATGTTATTTTTACACCATATAACACTTTAGGTATGAAATAGGTGACAGCTTTGAGTAGGAATGTTAACTTTTACACAACATAATACAATTATAAGAATTATGTGTCAAAATGTAATACAATATGTGTAGAAGAAAAATTGGGTTCCCTCGAAAACATAATACTTTTCTCATAAAATTAAATATTTTATAACTAATTATCCACAGTAATTAGTGCATTGTATTTTTTAACAAAATATGTTACAATTAAGTGAGATGCCTGAACATTTTTGTTTTAAATTTATTTTCTATTTTAAGGAATTACCGTCTTTAAAATTTAACTTCAACATGAACCTATGTGGTGCAAAATCGTCGTGGAAGCACAGCCTTAGAGCACAAAAAAGGGAGGGGGAAGTAGGTACTATAATGGATAATATTATGTGCTTAAGTGCCACTTAGGAAAAACCTAGCAGCGCTCTTACTGCGGCAGACTTATGAAATATTCATTTGCATTATACATACTGCACACACTGAGGGAGAAAATACCCACCCTTGAAAACGATTTTATCTTCTTTATTATTTTTTTTCTATAACTTACTACAGAGAACGTTTATTAAGCGGGTAAAAATTCATAAATTCAAATTTCAAGCTTTTTTTTGGAGAGCACCCCACCTCACCTTCTCTTCTTTTTTATAATCATAAAAGGAATACGTTGCATTATACAATTTAGTCAGGTGAATATATGGAATATTTAACGTATGCTGGTATAGTATGTAGAAAAGGCGTTTTGCTCGAGCAAAAACTATTTCCATTTAATTTATTATAAAGAAATCGACATAATATACAACTTGTCATTCAAACGCCAAAAATAGTTGCAGTGGTGCGATGTCGTCTATAGAGGTATAATATAATTATGTACAATGAAATTTGTTTAGAGGAAAATCGGTTCAGTAGAACTGGAGATAGAGTATATTAGATACCAGGAAAGGCAGGCCGCCTCAATGGGAGGCGAGACTCTCTGGATAGGTAAGGCAAAGAGGAGTCAACGTTAACACTAATACAACGCAGATATAGTTATTGATAATAGATATAGATAGCCCTAAGCTATAAGCTAAAAAGTAATAAGGGCAATGGAAAAAGGAACAGAAGAAGGGTTCCATGCAAACTAGAATCGAGCTCTACCCTACAACAGCGAAATCTTTGCCGTTTATAATAAAAATATTTATACTTTAATAACAAAAACAGGGCAGAGAACGGAAAGACTCAGGATCACAGTAACGAAACGATAACAATAAATAACAGTAACAATAGCTATGTGTTATAATATAACGATAACAGTCAATTGCATCTTGCTTTTGTTACTGCAAATGGTATTGATTCCGTTCTGTTATAAAATAACAGTAGCAGATGATCTTTTCTGTTATCTAAGTATAATGTGAACTGTTATTCGATTACAGGGATTTTCCAATAACATGTTATTTGACGAACGATTATTCTTCAATAACATGTTATTTAGAACTGATACCTTATTTTCGACTTACTGCTATTATGTATCTTTAACTAGGAGACTCATCGATATTAACTACTATTTTCTTAATCCTCAATATTTATCGCAATACGATAGCTTCGATAAAAGAGTCACGGGATGCTTAGTAATGAAGTACTTGTACTAGTTAGACTGGTAGGACAAATCACTAGTTCGAACCTACCTAGCTATTAGGAAATATTGTGGACCCATTTTACTAGCCCCGTGGTAAAGAGTTCCACCAACTTCACACATCTTGCCGCACATACTGCCGAAGCTAGTGTGGTGTGGTCATTAGTGAAGCTATATAAATCACTGTCAAAGCGTGGGGAATGAGAACCCCTAAGAGGGTTGCCCTCGCCTTGCTCCGTCCTCGATTTATATATGCAAATTAAATCATCATGACCCGGGATCGAACCCACAACCTTGTGTTGCCTCGACTCATTTAAAACTGGGCAGGCGCCAGCTCCCTGTACTGCTAGGAGTCAGCATCTACTTTAGGTCCATCGACTACCCCGAGTACTATATTTTATTTTTACTATTTTTTATTTCCCCAGTACTCAAGTATTCAACATATCTAGTGAGCATTCCCCTATTTGCTATCAGGGTAGGGAGCTAGATTGGTGACTAGCAACTCGATATGCAAGACTTTATCTTCATTACCATACATGAAACATAATAAAACATACGTATTGAACATGGGTTGGCATTTCTTTATATTGTTACTCCCCTTATATAAAAAAACAGAGGTGAGTAACAATCTAAAGATGGAGAAGGAATGTTCTTCTTTAGACTGTCACTCCCCTTATAAAAACAGATGTGTGATATTTCATTGTCCCAATCCCAAAGTACATTGGACTAAACATCCCTCTGTCTTAATAGTTATTTAGTCAAAGTCATTTATATTCTAAAAAAAAACATAGGGGAGTAACAATCTAAAGACGGTGAAGGAACGTTCTTCTTTAGTCTTTTAATCCTCTTATAAAGACAGGAGTGTGATATTCCTTTGTCCCAATGCACATTGGACAAAACATCACGTCATTTATATTCTAAAAAAAATATAGGGGAGTAAAAATCTAAAGAAGTACCCAAGTGTTTTCTTTAAATCTAATACATTAAAATTTGTAAAGAACAGGTCTAAAGTACAATACAATAGATAAGGAGAATGTGATAATTGTTCACACTATATAATACTTGGTATGAAATAGGTGTTCTCTTTACACCATAAATACTTTAGGTGTGAAAGAGGTGTTCTCTTTACACCATATAATACTTTAGGTATGAAATAGGTGTTCTCTTTACACTATATAATACTTTAGGTATGAAATGGGTGTTCTCTTTACACCATATAATAATTTAGGTATGAAATAGGTGTTCTCTTTACACCCTACATTACTTATAAAAAAAATGTTATTTTTACACCATATAACACTTTAGGTATGAAATAGCTTTGAGTAGGAATGTTAACTTTTACACAACATAATACAATTATAAGAATTATGTGTCAAAATGTAATACAATATGTGTAGAAGAAAAATTGGGTTCCCTCGAAAACATAATACTTTTCTCATAAAATTAAATATTTTATAACTAATTATCCACAGTAATTAGTGCATTGTATTTTTTAACAAAATATGTTACGATTAAGTGAGATGCCTGAACATTTTTGTTTTAAATTTATTTTCTATTTTAAGGAATTACCGTCTTTAAAATTTAACTTCAACATGAACCTATGTGGTGCAAAATCGTCGTGGAAGCACAGCCTTAGAGCACAAAAAAGGGAGGGGGAAGTAGGTACTATAATGGATAATATTATGTGCTTAAGTGCCACTTAGGAAAAACCTAGCAGCGCTCTTACTGCGGCAGACTTATGAAATATTCATTTGCATTATACATACTGCACACACTGAGGGAGAAAATACCCACCCTTGAAAACGATTTTATCTTCTTTATTATTTTTTTTCTATAACTTACTACAGAGAACGTTTATTAAGCGGGTAAAAATTCATAAATTCAAATTTCAAGCTTTTTTTTGGAGAGCACCCCACCTCACCTTCTCTTCTTTTTTATAATCATAAAAGGAATACGTTGCATTATACAATTTAGTCAGGTGAATATATGGAATATTTAACGTATGCTGGTATAGTATGTAGAAAAGGCGTTTTGCTCGAGCAAAAACTATTTCCATTTAATTTATTATAAAGAAATCGACATAATATACAACTTGTCATTCAATAGGTTCCACACATTAGTACAGATTCGTTAGCAGAGATAAGATGGCACTGAAACGTTGGGACAGACACGCTGGCACAGGTGCGTTCCCATAGGTATGTTAGCACAAATGCGTTGGCAGAGATGAGTAGGCACTGAAACGTTGGGACAGACACGTTGGCACAGGTGCGTTCCCATAGGT
>KZ652176.1:164931-177196 GCA_001010745.2 Gerris buenoi
AAAAAAAAAAAAAAAAAAAAAAAAAAAAAAAAAAAAAAAAAAAAAAAAAAAAAAAAAAAAAAAAAAAAATGAAAATAAGACCAGTTTTGAAAAATGGAATTTTTATATTAATCATTTAATTTTATTTTTAGAAATACCTGAATAATTGCATTTAATTAATTTAGCGTTTATTTTTATCATCGAATATAGACATTTATGTCGCAGAATGACGAATGTCTTAACTGTACAATTAGAAAAAGAAATAATAATAAGTTAATATATTTTTGATTTTTTTTTTTAGTTTAAGAACCGATTATTTATTTTATTTATCATTCTCTGAAATATATTGATAACTCACAAAAGTCATTATGTTTAGAAGATAAGGTCAGTAACTTCCTGCAATTTATTTTTTCCTTATTTGACAAATGACAAGAACAAACCGCTTTATGTCATTAACTAAGTGTTTGTAACATTCGACGTATTAATCATAATTATCTTGGAGACTTGATATTTCCCTGGAAAGCAACTTGTATTATTGCTAATACAGTTTATATAAATGAAATGATACTTCTTTAGATTGTTACTCCCCTAAGTTTTTTTTTAGAATATAAATAAATATAATTATTTCTAATTCCTTTGTCTAAAAACTATTTAGACAAAGGGATATTTAGTCCAATGTACATTGACAAAGGAATATCATACTTCTATTTTTAAAAAGGAAAGTAACAGTCTAAAGAACATTCCGACTTTAGATAGACCTTCTTTAGATTGCTACTCCCTTCTATTTTTAAAAGGGGAGCAACCGACAACAGTCTAAAAAAGTGCCAACGAAATTAACTTAAATGGTTGCTTATAAGCTTACTTTATGAAAATGTCACTAATATAGTCACTTCATTGGTATTTAAAGGGACAATCTACACAATTTTGTAAAACATATGTTTGCACAGTTTATTGACGAGCTTGTATTTTTAATAATAGCCTGAAATTCAGAAGTGTTCCAAGTTGGGTCAGACACGTTGGCACAGGTGCGTTCCCATAGGTATGTTAGCACAGATGCGTTGGAAAAGACTCGTTGGCAGAGATGAGTTGGCACTGAAACGTTGGGACAGACACGTTGGCACAGGTGCGTTCCCATAGGTATGTTAGCACAGATGCGTTGGCAGAGATGAGTAGGCACTGAAACGTTGGGACAGACACGTTGGCACAGGTGCGTTACCATAGGTGTGTTAGCACAGATGCGTTGGAAAAGACTCGTTGGCAGAGATGAGTTGGCACTGAAACGTTGGGACAGACACGTTGGCACAGGTGCGTTCCCATAGGTATGTTAGCACAGATGCGTTGGAAATGACTCGTTGCCAGAGACGAAAGAAATTTTTAAAGAAACTCTTTCTTCTGGGTCTTATGACATGGCCCTACATAAGTATACATCCATCAAAATGTCATAATCGAATTTTTGCTATAAAATGTAGCCCACAAACAACAATTTTAACCAAGAATCAACTGATAATTTAATTGAAATAAAACCAAAATTAAGTGCAGAATCGGCTAATTAAATCAAGAAACAACTAAGCCAAACTTAAAACAAATAATTTAAACAATTAAGTAGCTAGTTAATGAGGAAATTGAGCAAGTAGGCAACTCGTATTATGTGGTAACTTTTGTTGCTTGCTTTTACTTCCATATACTCGTACACGTACATATAAAGAGGCACTTCTTTAGACTATGACTCCCTTATGAAAAACAGAGGGGAGTAACAATCTAAAGAAGTTGTACGCAATGTTCTTCTTTTTTAGACTGTTACAGAAACAGAAGTTTAATATTCCTTTTTACGAAAGTACAGTGGTCTAAACATCCCTTTGTCTTAATAGTTATTTGGTCAGTCGTTTATATTCTAAAAGAAAATCATTGGGGAGTAACAATCTAAAAAAGTACCGTATCGAGATTGCACGAAATTCAGTTTTTGTCATTTTGAGATCTCGTGAGCCAAATTCAAAAAAGTTTTTTTTTAAATTACTGTGGAGTTTTTATTGATTTAAAAATAGTGGTTTCCACATAAAATAAGAATGTTAATGTTGGTTGCATGGTGCGCAAAATGGTATCTGAGATCCCCATGAAAAAATAAGTGGTTCTGATTAATGATTAAACCAGTGCTTGTTACCATGCTCATATTTTGTAAAAGAATTTCGAANGTGTTAGCAAAGAAAGAGTAAAGATTCTACTAGCTACATATTTTACAAGCTTTCATGACAAAGAGGGGGTAGACAAGAGCTATAGAAGGATTAAGAAACCAAAGGTCTGCTTAAAGCTAAACACTAATTTCTTATTTTACTATAAGTAAATTATACCTTAAAACTAACATACATTATTTTACAAAATTATTTCTTGTAGGTATTCGAAGGGCAAATTCATTAAGGTTAGATCTTTCATTGAAAAATTCTATATTTTAAGTTGCTCGACTTATCATAAAAGAGGTGTAGTTCAATAACCAAACAACGTGTGATAGTGACATCATAAAAGAGGTGTAGTTCAATAACCAAACAACGTGTGATAATGATTCATCAATAAAGAGGTGTAGTTCAATAACCAAACAACGTGTCATAGTGATTCATCAATAAAGAGGAGTAGTTCAATAAACAAACAACGTGTGATAGTGACTCATCCTAATAGAGGTGTAGTTCAGTAACCAAACAACGTGTGATAATGATTCATCAATAAAGAGGTGTAGTTCAATAACCAAACAACAAGCTTATGATAGTGACTCATCATAAAAGAGGTGTAGTTCAATAACGTCTTCACACAAAATATTGTAATTGAAAAAATTTACCTGTTTCGGCTGTTCTGAAGATTCTATATTTGTGTTTTGTATCTTGTATCTATATTGGATAGCTCCTATTAACCTCTCAACAATTTACATCATATTTTGTACACTTAATTTTGTGTTAATAATAATAATTATTNATAAAGAGGTGTAGTTCAATAAACAAACATCGTGTGATAGTGTCTCATCAATAAAGAGGTGTAGTTCAATAAACAAACATCGTGTGATAGTGTCTCATCAATAAAGAGGTGTAGTTCAATAAACAAACATCGTGTGATAGTGTCTCATCAATAAAGAGGTGTAGTTCAATAAACAAACATCGTGTGATAGTGTCTCATCAATAAAGAGGTGTAGTTCAATAAACAAACATCGTGTGATAGTGTCTCATCAATAAAGAGGTGTAGTTCAATAAACAAACATCGTGTGATAGTGTCTCATCAATAAAGAGGTGTAGTTCAATAAACAAACATCGTGTGATAGTGTCTCATCAATAAAGAGGTGTAGTTCAATAAACAAACATCGTGTGATAGTGTCTCATCAATAAAGAGGTGTAGTTCAATAAACAAACATCGTGTGATAGTGTCTCATCAATAAAGAGGTGTAGTTCAATAAACAAACATCGTGTGATAGTGTCTCATCAATAAAGAGGTGTAGTTCAATAAACAAACATCGTGTGATAGTGTCTCATCAATAAAGAGGTGTAGTTCAATAAACAAACATCGTGTGATAGTGTCTCATCAATAAAGAGGTGTAGTTCAATAAACAAACATCGTGTGATAGTGTCTCATCAATAAAGAGGTGTAGTTCAATAAACAAACATCGTGTGATAGTGTCTCATCAATAAAGAGGTGTAGTTCAATAAACAAACATCGTGTGATAGTGTCTCATCAATAAAGAGGTGTAGTTCAATAAACAAACATCGTGTGATAGTGTCTCATCAATAAAGAGGTGTAGTTCAATAAACAAACATCGTGTGATAGTGTCTCATCAATAAAGAGGTGTAGTTCAATAAACAAACATCGTGTGATAGTGTCTCATCAATAAAGAGGTGTAGTTCAATAAACAAACATCGTGTGATAGTGTCTCATCAATAAAGAGGTGTAGTTCAATAAACAAACATCGTGTGATAGTGTCTCATCAATAAAGAGGTGTAGTTCAATAAACAAACATCGTGTGATAGTGTCTCATCAATAAAGAGGTGTAGTTCAATAAACAAACATCGTGTGATAGTGTCTCATCAATAAAGAGGTGTAGTTCAATAAACAAACATCGTGTGATAGTGTCTCATCAATAAAGAGGTGTAGTTCAATAAACAAACATCGTGTGATAGTGTCTCATCAATAAAGAGGTGTAGTTCAATAAACAAACATCGTGTGATAGTGTCTCATCAATAAAGAGGTGTAGTTCAATAAACAAACATCGTGTGATAGTGTCTCATCAATAAAGAGGTGTAGTTCAATAAACAAACATCGTGTGATAGTGTCTCATCAATAAAGAGGTGTAGTTCAATAAACAAACATCGTGTGATAGTGTCTCATCAATAAAGAGGTGTAGTTCAATAAACAAACATCGTGTGATAGTGTCTCATCAATAAAGAGGTGTAGTTCAATAAACAAACATCGTGTGATAGTGTCTCATCAATAAAGAGGTGTAGTTCAATAAACAAACATCGTGTGATAGTGTCTCATCAATAAAGAGGTGTAGTTCAATAAACAAACATCGTGTGATAGTGTCTCATCAATAAAGAGGTGTAGTTCAATAAACAAACATCGTGTGATAGTGTCTCATCAATAAAGAGGTGTAGTTCAATAAACAAACATCGTGTGATAGTGTCTCATCAATAAAGAGGTGTAGTTCAATAAACAAACATCGTGTGATAGTGTCTCATCAATAAAGAGGTGTAGTTCAATAAACAAACATCGTGTGATAGTGTCTCATCAATAAAGAGGTGTAGTTCAATAAACAAACATCGTGTGATAGTGTCTCATCAATAAAGAGGTGTAGTTCAATAAACAAACATCGTGTGATAGTGTCTCATCAATAAAGAGGTGTAGTTCAATAAACAAACATCGTGTGATAGTGTCTCATCAATAAAGAGGTGTAGTTCAATAAACAAACATCGTGTGATAGTGTCTCATCAATAAAGAGGTGTAGTTCAATAAACAAACATCGTGTGATAGTGTCTCATCAATAAAGAGGTGTAGTTCAATAAACAAACATCGTGTGATAGTGTCTCATCAATAAAGAGGTGTAGTTCAATAAACAAACATCGTGTGATAGTGTCTCATCAATAAAGAGGTGTAGTTCAATAAACAAACATCGTGTGATAGTGTCTCATCAATAAAGAGGTGTAGTTCAATAAACAAACATCGTGTGATAGTGTCTCATCAATAAAGAGGTGTAGTTCAATAAACAAACATCGTGTGATAGTGTCTCATCAATAAAGAGGTGTAGTTCAATAAACAAACATCGTGTGATAGTGTCTCATCAATAAAGAGGTGTAGTTCAATAAACAAACATCGTGTGATAGTGTCTCATCAATAAAGAGGTGTAGTTCAATAAACAAACATCGTGTGATAGTGTCTCATCAATAAAGAGGTGTAGTTCAATAAACAAACATCGTGTGATAGTGTCTCATCAATAAAGAGGTGTAGTTCAATAAACAAACATCGTGTGATAGTGTCTCATCAATAAAGAGGTGTAGTTCAATAAACAAACATCGTGTGATAGTGTCTCATCAATAAAGAGGTGTAGTTCAATAAACAAACATCGTGTGATAGTGTCTCATCAATAAAGAGGTGTAGTTCAATAAACAAACATCGTGTGATAGTGTCTCATCAATAAAGAGGTGTAGTTCAATAAACAAACATCGTGTGATAGTGTCTCATCAATAAAGAGGTGTAGTTCAATAAACAAACATCGTGTGATAGTGTCTCATCAATAAAGAGGTGTAGTTCAATAAACAAACATCGTGTGATAGTGTCTCATCAATAAAGAGGTGTAGTTCAATAAACAAACATCGTGTGATAGTGTCTCATCAATAAAGAGGTGTAGTTCAATAAACAAACATCGTGTGATAGTGTCTCATCAATAAAGAGGTGTAGTTCAATAAACAAACATCGTGTGATAGTGTCTCATCAATAAAGAGGTGTAGTTCAATAAACAAACATCGTGTGATAGTGTCTCATCAATAAAGAGGTGTAGTTCAATAAACAAACATCGTGTGATAGTGTCTCATCAATAAAGAGGTGTAGTTCAATAAACAAACATCGTGTGATAGTGTCTCATCAATAAAGAGGTGTAGTTCAATAAACAAACATCGTGTGATAGTGTCTCATCAATAAAGAGGTGTAGTTCAATAAACAAACATCGTGTGATAGTGTCTCATCAATAAAGAGGTGTAGTTCAATAAACAAACATCGTGTGATAGTGTCTCATCAATAAAGAGGTGTAGTTCAATAAACAAACATCGTGTGATAGTGTCTCATCAATAAAGAGGTGTAGTTCAATAAACAAACATCGTGTGATAGTGTCTCATCAATAAAGAGGTGTAGTTCAATAAACAAACATCGTGTGATAGTGTCTCATCAATAAAGAGGTGTAGTTCAATAAACAAACATCGTGTGATAGTGTCTCATCAATAAAGAGGTGTAGTTCAATAAACAAACATCGTGTGATAGTGTCTCATCAATAAAGAGGTGTAGTTCAATAAACAAACATCGTGTGATAGTGTCTCATCAATAAAGAGGTGTAGTTCAATAAACAAACATCGTGTGATAGTGTCTCATCAATAAAGAGGTGTAGTTCAATAAACAAACATCGTGTGATAGTGTCTCATCAATAAAGAGGTGTAGTTCAATAAACAAACATCGTGTGATAGTGTCTCATCAATAAAGAGGTGTAGTTCAATAAACAAACATCGTGTGATAGTGTCTCATCAATAAAGAGGTGTAGTTCAATAAACAAACATCGTGTGATAGTGTCTCATCAATAAAGAGGTGTAGTTCAATAAACAAACATCGTGTGATAGTGTCTCATCAATAAAGAGGTGTAGTTCAATAAACAAACATCGTGTGATAGTGTCTCATCAATAAAGAGGTGTAGTTCAATAAACAAACATCGTGTGATAGTGTCTCATCAATAAAGAGGTGTAGTTCAATAAACAAACATCGTGTGATAGTGTCTCATCAATAAAGAGGTGTAGTTCAATAAACAAACATCGTGTGATAGTGTCTCATCAATAAAGAGGTGTAGTTCAATAAACAAACATCGTGTGATAGTGTCTCATCAATAAAGAGGTGTAGTTCAATAAACAAACATCGTGTGATAGTGTCTCATCAATAAAGAGGTGTAGTTCAATAAACAAACATCGTGTGATAGTGTCTCATCAATAAAGAGGTGTAGTTCAATAAACAAACATCGTGTGATAGTGTCTCATCAATAAAGAGGTGTAGTTCAATAAACAAACATCGTGTGATAGTGTCTCATCAATAAAGAGGTGTAGTTCAATAAACAAACATCGTGTGATAGTGTCTCATCAATAAAGAGGTGTAGTTCAATAAACAAACATCGTGTGATAGTGTCTCATCAATAAAGAGGTGTAGTTCAATAAACAAACATCGTGTGATAGTGTCTCATCAATAAAGAGGTGTAGTTCAATAAACAAACATCGTGTGATAGTGTCTCATCAATAAAGAGGTGTAGTTCAATAAACAAACATCGTGTGATAGTGTCTCATCAATAAAGAGGTGTAGTTCAATAAACAAACATCGTGTGATAGTGTCTCATCAATAAAGAGGTGTAGTTCAATAAACAAACATCGTGTGATAGTGTCTCATCAATAAAGAGGTGTAGTTCAATAAACAAACATCGTGTGATAGTGTCTCATCAATAAAGAGGTGTAGTTCAATAAACAAACATCGTGTGATAGTGTCTCATCAATAAAGAGGTGTAGTTCAATAAACAAACATCGTGTGATAGTGTCTCATCAATAAAGAGGTGTAGTTCAACAAACAAACAACGTGTCATAGTGATTCATCAATAAAGAGGTGTAGTTCAATAAACAAACATCGTGTGATAGTGTCTCATCAATAAAGAGGAGTAGTTCAGTAACCAAACAACGTATGATAGTGACTCATCATAAAAGAGGTGTAGTTCAATAACGTCTTCACACAAAATATTGTATTTGAAACAATTTACCTGTTTCGGCTGTTCTGAAGATTCTATATTTGTGTTTTGTATCTTGTATCTATATTGGATAGCTCCTATTAACCTCTCAACAATTTACATCATATTTTGTACACTTAATTTTGTGTTAATAATAATAATTATTAAAGATAACTTCACTTAAATGAATCTTTAATATTATAATCAAAGAGACGTTACATGGGTGGAAAATNACTGAAACGTTGGGACAGACACGTTGGCACAGGTGCGTTACCATAGGTGTGTTAGCACAGATGCGTTGGAAAAGACTCGTTGGCAGAGATGAGTTGGCACTGAAACGTTGGGACAGACACGTTGGCACAGGTGCGTTCCCATAGGTATGTTAGCACAGATGCGTTGGCAGAGATGAGTAGGCACTGAAACGTTGGGACAGACACGTTGGCACAGGTGCGTTACCATAGGTGTGTTAGCACAGATGCGTTGGAAAAGACTCGTTGGCAGAGATGAGTTGGCACTGAAACGTTGGGACAGACACGTTGGCACAGGTGCGTTCCCATAGGTATGTTAGCACAGATGCGTTGGCAGAGATGAGTAGGCACTGAAACGTTGGGACAGACACGTTGGCACAGGTGCGTTACCATAGGTGTGTTAGCACAGATGCGTTGGAAAAGACTCGTTGGCAGAGATGAGTTGGCACTGAAACGTTGGGACAGACACGTTGGCACAGGTGCGTTCCCATAGGTATGTTAGCACAGATGCGTTGGAAATGACTCGTTGCCAGAGACGAAAGAAATGTTTAAAGAAACTCTTTCTTCTGGGTCTTATGACATGGCCCTACATAAGTATACATCCATCAAAATGTCATAATCGAATTTTTGCTATAAAATGTAGCCCACAAACAACAATTTTAACCAAGAATCAACTGATAATTTAATTGAAATAAAACCAAAATTAAGTGCAGAATCGGCTAATTAAATCAAGAAACAACTAAGCCAAACTTAAAACAAATAATTTAAACAATTAAGTAGCTAGTTAATGAGGAAATTGAGCAAGTAGGCAACTCGTATTATGTGGTAACTTTTGTTGCTTGCTTTTACTTCCATATACTCGTACACGTACATATAAAGAGGCACTTCTTTAGACTATGACTCCCTTATGAAAAACAGAGGGGAGTAACAATCTAAAGAAGTTGTACGCAATGTTCTTCTTTTTTAGACTGTTACAGAAACAGAAGTTTAATATTCCTTTTTACGAAAGTACAGTGGTCTAAACATCCCTTTGTCTTAATAGTTATTTGGTCAGTCGTTTATATTCTAAAAGAAAATCATTGGGGAGTAACAATCTAAAAAAGTACCGTATCGAGATTGCACGAAATTCAGTTTTTGTCATTTTGAGATCTCGTGAGCCAAATTCAAAAAAGTTTTTTTTTAAATTACTGTGGAGTTTTTATTGATTTAAAAATAGTGGTTTCCACATAAAACAAGAATGTTAATGTTGGTTGCATGGTGCGCAAAATGGTATCTGAGATCCCCATGAAAAAATAAGTGGTTCTGATTAATGATTAAACCAGTGCTTGTTACCATGCTCATATTTTGACACATTTTGTAAAAGAATTTCGAAAACAGTAGTTTTTCTTCTTAAGCTGGTAGTTTTTCTTCTTAAGCTGGTAGTTTTTCTTCTTAAGCCAGTAGTTTTTCTTCTTAAGTTGGTAGTTTTTCTTCTTAAGCTGGTTGTTTTTTTCTTAAGCTGGTAGTTTTTCTTCTTAAGCTGGTTGTTTTTCTTCTTAAGCTGGTAGTTTTTCTTCTTAATCTGGTATTTTTTTTTCTTAAGCTGGTAGTTTTTCTTCTTAATCTAGTAATTTTTCTTCTTAAGCTGGTAGTTTTTCTTCTTAAGTTAGTAGTTTTTCTTCTTAAGCTGGTAGTTTTTCTTCTTAAGCTGATCATTTTTCTTCTTAATCTAGTAATTTTTCTTCTTAAGCTGGTAGTTTTTCTTCTTAAGTTAGTAGTTTTTCTTCTTAATCTAGTAATTTTCTTCTTAAGCTGGTAGTTACTCTTTAAATAGAAATCTCCGACTTACAGCCTAATATGAAAATGTATTATTTAACCACCTGGTTACATAACAATAATACATCCCGTCGATAAATGACATCTTGAATAATTACTCGTCTTAATTATGCAAGTAATCAACGTCTCTTTTTTTACTGGTCTTATATTACTTTGCTTTGTAAGTTTCATCGCACACCTATTACCGCAATTTTNTTGGAAGAAAATCATGGAATCGATTTTGTCCGTGACACTTAAGTCGTATGTGTAACTTCTTCCCCTAACCTCTTGAGTCATAAAACCAACATGTCTCATTCAATTTCTAGAGTGGTAATTAATTATTTATTATATTAAATCCGAACCATTTTTAATACAGAGATTTTTGTACCATTTTTGTAACTCTCTAGCTTGAAAACTTTGAGAGTTATGCTTGACGTAGACATTAGATTATTAGACTGACAGAACTTACAGCTAAAACCACTCAAATCGTCTTGAAACTCCCAAAACGGATAATCCCCTTAAAATTTCGGTTTTGGATTTTTTGGGTGAAAACGATACGTTTCCTGTAAGGAAAGTAAAAACAATGCTAACTTTCCAGATGGTTTTCAAAATGAAAAACAAGTGTATATTTTCTCTCGAAAAATGGGGAAAAGTATAAACAAGAGGGAAGAGGCTGACAGGTTTCATTCAGTTTGGCGTGAACGCAAGAAAGTTGGGATGGAACCAACTTTTCTCGCGTCATGTTATGACATCCATAGATTAAATCTGAAGCTCTTCAAAAANATCATTATCAATATCCCTGACGATGTTTCAGATCCCAAGGAGTTAGACATGTTTGACATTCATGATCATTATCAAATGGATGTGTGTAGTGGCGATATCCCATCCGTCCATGGGTTTGTACCATGGATTCACCCTACCTACTTCGGGAACCACCCGGTTAAAGGAAAAAAGGGGCTCGCTCAATGACCAAAAATTTAACCAGGAATAAGAATTTGATTGATTCCCAGAATTTTGAATTGTTTTCTTGTATTCTAGAACTATCTCTTGGTTCATACTTTATAATATTGAATGATTTATTTAGATTTGGGGAATTCCAAAGTGACTCGCCTGGATCAATATCTGATCCATTTGAGTGCTTGGATTCGAAATTCATAAATATGAGATATTTTTATATCATTCATAGATGATAAATGTATAAAGAGGTTTATTCTTCCTTCGAGTAACAAGCTTTGGAAGAAAATCATGGAATCGATTTTGTCGTGGCACTTAAGTCGTATGTGTAACCTCTTCCCCTAACCTCTTGAGTCATAAAACCAACATGTCTTGTTCAATTTCAGAAGAGGTGATTCATTATTTATTATATTAAATCAGAATTTTCAATGCCACTGATTTCTGCACCAAGTTTTAAATCTCTAGCTTGAAAACTTTGGGAGTTATGCTTGACGTATACATCTGACTATCAGACAGACAGAACTTCCAGCTAAAAACCACTCAAATCGTCTTGAAAACACCCAAAACGGATAATTCCCTTAAAATTTCGGTTTTGGGTTTTTTGGGTAAAAACGATACGTTTTCTGTTGGTAAGGAAAGTAAAAACAATGCAAACTTTCCAAATGGATGGTTTTCAAATTGAAAAACAAGTGTGTATTTTCTCTCGAAAAATGGGGAAAAGTATAAACAAGAGGGAAGAGGCTGACAGGTTTCATTCAGTTTGGCGTGAACGCAAGAAAGTTGGGATGGAACCAACTTTTCTCGCGTCATGTTATGACATCCATAGATTAAATCTGAAGCTCTTCAAAAAACGCGTGCTATGAACTCACCTTATCGTCACACATGCCAACAGGAAGGTTCTCCATCTATAAGGTTTCCTTGAATGTTTTTGATACGGTTGGAAAGAGTTACGAGCCCTTTGCAACCTAAAGATGATAATAAGTTTGTTCCAACACTTTTTTTGTACTATCCTTTACATTACATCGTCCCGTGGATCGTTCGGGAATCGTTTAGGACAGGTTTTATACGCATGCGCTAAAGGCTGATTTACACGTATTAAGCTAAGACTTAATTTTTAGTAAGCGTTTGCAGGTTTTCACACTTAATATTTAGATAATTCAAATTACAATTATTAATAACTACGGGAAAAATTACCAAAAACTTAAAAATTAAATCTTAATATTTAGTTAAGCTGTCAAAAATACTGTCTTAAAAATGTATTTTAAATTAAATGAGATTTTGGATGAAATAAAGTATGTAATTGTAA
>KZ652176.1:208951-228149 GCA_001010745.2 Gerris buenoi
AATTTTATTTTGTGCAGGTTGCCACAATAATTGCAGTAAGTGGGGCATGCCGCTGTATAGAACTATTAAATTTAAAAGTATGTGACGTTCACGAAGATCAAAACAACTTAATTATACATCTAAATGAAACTAAAACCAACAAAAACAGATCTTTTGTAATTGTAAATCGAACTTATATAGAATTATGTCAAGAATATATCAAATTAAGGCCGATACATGTACCCCACGATAGATTCTTTATTAAATATAGTAATGGGAAATGCACTACACAGGTTGTAGGGAAAAATAAATTGGGTGAATATGGCTCCATAATTGCTAAATTTTTAAAACTAGAAAATCCAGAGATGTATACGGGTCATAGTTTTAGAAGATCTTCGGCCACAATATTAGCCGAGTCTGGTGCAAATATGACAATGCTAAAACGTCACGGTGGATGGCGGTCCTCGTCCGTGGCCGAAGGATACATAGAAAATTCTGTGGAAAATAAAATAAAAGTTGCCCAAAAAATATTTAAACAAACCAATACAACTACTGTATTTAACGCACAGCCAGGGCCGAGCACAGAATCTCAGCCTTTGGAAACTACTAATACGGCCATTCAAAGGCCAATAAATATTCAAAATTGTAACAATTGTACTTTCAACTTTTATTAAATATTTTTGTTGTTGTTTATGCTTAAGTTATATATGCAAGTATAAAATTTTTAATTTGTAAATATATTTTGTTTTGTGCTCCAAATGTATTAGGCAAAAAATGTATCGTATAATAAATAAATACAAACGTTTTCTTTGTTGAATAAATCTTATATCGTGCTTTTCCTGGAGATAAAATTTTGTATGGACCTCGGGAATAATGCATAATTATTCCCTTGTTATAATTATCTCCCTCGGCTGCGCCTCGGGAGCTAATTGATGTTAATCCCTCGGCTTCGCCTCGGGAATTAAAATATATAATTCCCTCGGCTTCGCCTCGGGATTTAGTTGTCTTGATTCCTTCGGCTTTGCCTCAGGAATCAACTCTGTCACGCGGGAAATAATTTCTCACATTATTCCCTTGGTGCATAAATAACTAATAAAGTAAACAAAATCAAATCCATCTTTGATGTTTTTTATGAGAATTATTTTTAAAATTATCTTATTATTATTATTAATGATATTCCACTATAATTCATAATTTGTTTATTGCTTTAATGTAAAAATCCAAATAAGACAAAAGAATATTATTAATTTAGCTTTAGTCTTCGTTTTTATATTATCATCTGTGTATTTTAATAAAAACTTTTATTATGTGTATTTTACGTGCATAATGAGAATTGTTTGATGATGAATTATCCAAAGATTTATTTTAATTAACATTTTTATTTTTTTGGATTAAGTGGAATTATTTTTTTTTATTACAGAGGGATTAGCTAATTTTTACGATTTTGTTTTTGTTTAATTCTTAGTTTAAATAAGCGAGTTAATTGCTGTGTAAAATTATGAACACTGGGATTAAAGAATTGTTTATGCAAAACTTTAATCCTTTTAAAATAAATTATTTAATTAAAAAATATACTTTCTCGCATCATATCACGTACATTATTGATTTTATGCTTTTTCAAGCCATTATTGTCTAATTTATTAAACATTTTCCCCCGTTTTTTTTTAATAAGTCATAATTGCTTTGATTTTTTACATGAATTAAAGTATCTATTAAGCAAAAGTTAAAGAACGTAGACGGTTGAAATTAATCTTGTGCTGCCTGCGGTATACATTTGACAAACCATCCAAATTTCATTAAAATCAGATGAGTACTTTTAAAGATATAGGTCTGAATAAATGTATGTTTGAGAGCATATTAAAGGAAACAAATGGGAGCAGAAGGTTGAAACTTATATGGGACCAATAATGAGCTAATTATGACCTACCATCCAAATATCATTAAAATAGGAAGTATAGTTTTTAAGTATTGTTAGTTCGCAAAAATTGAGTGCCAGACCGACCGGACCAACTGACACGGCAAAAATGTTCCCTGATACCCGAATCGGATTTATGTCTTGGAATTTTAGAAAAATTGACATAAAATATTTTCGTTCTTGAGAACGTTCACAGAGCTTCCGTTACCTTCGGTAAGCTCAGAAGCAATAAATAATGTATTAAAGAATCATCGTTTATTAATGTATGGGATTAAATTGTTTTTTAATTAATTTATTTCTCATACGCATTTTGAACCCAGGGATTCCGGGTTCGAATCCCACTCAGACTAGAAGACCCACTTTATATGTTGACCTTAATTCATTTATATAATCGAGTTGTGTACCGACGACGCACCTAGAAATGATTCGTTATTGTTAAAGCTAAGGCAACCACATTTATTCCAATAAAAATAAATGTTTGCTTTGATTTGTTGGTCTTCAAATAGATATAATAACTTATCTAAATAGATATCTAAATTTACTTAAAAAAATACTATACAATTAAGTCCGCTGTCACAGGCTTAACAACCGGTAAATATAAAGATATAATTAACATTGTGAACTGGAGTTCGGTATTATAGGCCAATAACCATCACGAAGCTCTGCTACCTTAGTATTACAATTATCCACTTTTTACAAATAAGTATTAACTTATTACTAAGATAATGCAACCACATTTATTCCATTAAAAAAAAATGTTTGTTTTGTTTTGTTGGTCTTCAAATAGATATAATAACTAATCTAAATTAATTTTTCTTCATTTTACTTTTTTTCTAAATATAAAATTAAACAGTTGACACGGGCTTAACGGCTCATATAGATATAAATAGGTAGCTACTAAAGTGAAGTGGCTAATTATAGGATTAATCAAGCTATAACGAAACATAGCTTAATAATATCTACAATAACGTTTACAATATTATGTTTTGTTACCGTTTGTGTTATGATTTGTTACCGTGCTTAAAAAGGTAACGCAAGCATTGTGATCATTATTAGCGCATGCGTAATAAACAAGTCCTAAACGATTCCCGAACTATCCGCTTGACGACACAAAGGACGGAACAAACCTATTATTAACTTATTTTTCCCCCCATTATTATTTTATTTTATTTATTTATAATTTATTATTCATTTCATTATTAATTTATAAAATTTTCTTTTCTTTTGTTTCAGGTATGTTTTATATTTATGAAATTCAACGAAATACAAAAGGTTAGAATAAATTAAAAAGAAAATTTGTTTCACTATTGATAATATCAGTAAATGTATTGACTTATTTTAATAAGTTTGTTCCAACCACCAGTTCCGAATCACTTTCGGATTAGTCCGTGATTGACATAATGCGCATACGCGATTATTACTCAGTTGGAAATTGATTTGTGATTCCGTCTTGTTGGAACGCTCCTGAACTCGAACCAAAGTGTTTGATGTGGTAGGTTTTAGCACTGTTATCAAAACAACTTGTTGAGTTGATTGTTTATGTGATATTATTAATATTAAAGATATGGATGGGTCAATAGTTGATGAAGATAAGTACCAGTGCTTAAATCAGGGCCTGATTTAGGCCAAAGCGCCCCCTAGGGACTCGCACAAGGGGGGGCCACACCAAAAAAATTTCATTTTCTAATGCTAATATTAAGCTCGAAAGTTGGAAGTAAAACCTACATACGTATAGAGGATATGACGAAAACACATGCACAATTTTTTTTTAAAATTACATGCACACATTTTTACATGAATTCACGATTTCATTTCGATTTACGCAATCCACAATTTTCGGTCTAGATTTGTTCAAAGTCGACCCATTCCTTTATAGAGTCGCGTTATAGAGGTTGATTTCCAAAAACGACTTGTTATAGAGGTTCTGAGTTATGTTGTGAATTGGAAAAAATCCGTGTTATTGAGGTTGTTTGGATAATAATAGTCGCGTTATAGAGGTTAATTTAACATTATGTGTAATGATAATCTCAAGGGGATTTGAAAATTGCACTTGTAATTGAGGTTTTCGTGTTATTGAGGGTTGTGTAAGCGAGGTTCTACTGAATATTTGTTCGTTTTTTAAAATTCTTTTTAAAGACCACATAAGAAAACGAACTTTTTAAAGACCACATAAAAACATACATTGTGGGAGGGAGGATAAAAATAATTTAAATAAAAAAACTCATTTGCTAAATTGGTCCAGTTGTTGAAAGATGTTTAAGGTGTGCCAAAAATAATACTTGAGCTGTTAACATTTTGGCACGGTGTTGAAGTTTTGGCACAGTCAAGGTCCCGTATATGAGATAAGATTTGAAATGCCATGTGTAAGAAATTTTTTTCAAAACAGCTGGCAAAAATCAATATACCTGTTGGTCTGTAAGATAGGTTGTGGAACGAATATATATAATAATATTTAGAGTCTCATTGATAGAAAATCGAAAAGAAATGGAAATTTCCTAAGAATGAACAATTTTTGACTACGTTCGTTAGTTTTTATCATCAGTAAAGTATATTACATGAGGGTACAGTTTATCATGGGAAGAACTGTCGGCTACTTTTCACAAACCATCTCAAAATTTTTCAAAATCGGTCTTGCACCCACTAAAAGATATAGGTGTAATAATAAGTTTGTGTGCAAGATGAAGAAGAAGAAATGAGAGCAGAAGGTTGTAATTATATGGGAAAAATTATGGGCTAATTATGACCTATCAATCCGAATGTCATTGAAATGTAGGTAATTTTTAAGATATGGTGGTTCAAGAAAATATGAACGAAAGAAAGACACAAAAATGATGAAAGACACAAATATGATGAATGACAGAAAGTCACAAAAATGATGAACGACAGAAAGAAATAAAAATGATGATTCAAAGAAAGACTCAAAAATGATAAATGACAGAAAGACGCAAAAATGATGAACGACAGAAAGAAACAATAATGAAAAAGAAAGAAAGATACAAAAATGATGAAGGACAGAAAGAAACAATAATGACGAAGAAAGAAAGATACAAAAATGATGAACGACAGAAAGACATAAAAATGATGAACGACAGAAAGACACAAACAGCTCTGAAGTAAAACTGACAACTCAGACAAACTTTACTATGTTGCCTTCTTGTATGTTGCATTATTTTCATTATTGTGGTTTTGCTACAACAAACTGATCAAATTTAGCTATTGTGGTTTTGTGACAACAAACTGATAAATTTTAGCTATTGCTGTTTTGCGAGAACAAACTGATCAAATTTAGCTATTGTGGATTTGTTACAACAAACTGATCAATTTTAGCTATTGTGATTTTGTTACAACAAACTGATCAATTTTAGCTATTGTGGTTTTGTTACAACAAACTGATCAATTTTATTTGTTACAACAAACTGATCAATTTTAGCTATTGTGATTTTGTTACAACAAACTGATCAATTTTAGCTATTGTGGTTTTGTTACAACGAACTAATCAATTTTCACTAGAACGGTGTTTTAGAGTAATTTTAAGTTATTTTTTACATTATAGCGAATAAAAATAAATTATCCAGTCTAAACGTTAGTATTGCATATACACAAAATGTGATAGGATAATTTGACGTTTAATTATATAGCCGAGAGGTTACTGACCTCAAATTTCGATATACATAGTTGTAAAATTTATAGGTGCTACGTCCTTGTTAAAACTCTATTTATTTCATAAACAAAATGGTTACAAACATAGTCTTGTTCTTGTCCTATTTGACACTTTATACAAAATGTTGTATAAAGTGTGTGTGTGTTTGATTCGTTAGTTCTTCTTTTTTCACCCTCGTTAAAATAGAGACTGTTTTGAAACATTTTACAGAAATAGATCTTTGTGTAGTCAACAGATGTAAATACTTCATAGGATAATTATTAACCTAGATCAGTTGAAGATCATGACTGATTATGTTCTGCTTTTAGACCTTTTTATTTACGACTTTGCTTGTGATCTGCCCCACGTTGGTTTTGTTTTAGTGCGTTAAAAAACATTTTTATTTTTACTCGGTTAAATGAGCCGGGTTTTTTCGGCACTTCTTTAGATTTTTACTCGTTTTATAAAAAAAAACAAAGGGGAGTAACAATCTAAAGAAGGTGTACAGAATGTTCTTCTTTTGAGTGTTACTAGACCAATAGTTTTTAAGATATATATCGTGTTCGTAAAAATTAAGACACAAACCGACAGACAGACCAACAGACCGAGAGACCGACACAGAACCAAACATGTTCTTCGATGTCTAAGACGGATTTATGTCTTGAATTTTTGAAATCGGAATCATAAAATATTTTTGTTCTTCGAACGATCATATAGCTATCGTTACCTTCGGTAAGCTCGGAAGCCATAATTATTTTTATCTGTAGTATTTTTTTATTACATGTCATTGTAATTTATTTAAATATTAATCTGTGACAAGACATAAATTAAAATAAAAGGTAAGAAATTATTCAAAAATATATTATATTAAATAGTTTTTATCTGAATAAATTTCCATAAAGTTAAAAGTACTTAATATTTACCGATACATAAATGTATGTAAAATAAATTGACAATCGTCAAAACTTATCGTCAATTAAATAGGATGTATAAATGTTGAAAATAAAAATAAAATACATTTTTATTGTATAATGTTTTATATATAGTATACTATGGACATATAATTCATTTTTTAAGTCATATAAAGATGTCATTTATAAATTACGAATGTGTTTCATAAAAAACAGAATGAGTTTCAATAAAACATGTGTTTTACAGTAAAATTAAGGTTTTTTTACAGTAAAATTAATATGTTATGCAGTAAATATAATAGGTTTCACAGAAAACAAAATGTGTTTTACAGTAAACATAATAGGGTTCACAAAAAACAAAATGTGTTTTACAGTAAAATTAACGTGTTTTACGGGAAACAGAATGCAATTCACAAAAAAGCAGATTGTGCTGCACTGAAAACAGAATGTGTTTCACCGAAAACAGCATGTGTTTCACAGAAAACAGAATGTGTTTCACAGAAAACAGAATGTGTTTCACAAAAAAAAAAAAACAACAGAATGTGTTTCACAAAAAAAACAGAATGTGTCTCACTGAAAACATATAGTATGTGTTTTTTAATCAAACTTAAAACTAGTTTAATGCAGTTTTAAATGAAAACCTAAAGGAGTAATTTTATTTTTACCATTTAAGTGTTTCTTTTTTAAATGGTTAAATAAACTGGGTAACAAGCTATCCGTCTGTCTTTCCCATTTTTTTTTAATTGCATCTCTACGTACATATAAATAGTAATTTTAAAAGGCGGTGCCTTCAATAAACAGATGTTATCTGAATTATTACTCATTTAAAAATACTATGATAGGCCTGAGAACCATATCAAATTAATGATTCTAATACAAAGACTCAACTGAGTCCAGTTTTAAGAATGAAATTAAGGTCATTGAGTATTTTCAAAGAGATGAATGAATGAGGTCGCTTCATTTAAGAATGAGTTTAATGAATGGAGTTTTATAGTAAATCCAATCTGATTAATGTTATTTTGAATATTTGTATATATTTTGAATATTTCTATATATTTTGAATATATACCTATATATTTTTTTTAGGGTTTCGAGGTCGTCCTAGAAACCCTTATGCTTTTGGTAGTTCGTCCGTCCGTCCGTCGCAACTTGGATTATTTATTTTGTCATACGGATAACGTTTAAGAGAGGGTAATATTTTGATGTCAAGACAAATTTCATTTTTTACTTTCTCATATACGTATTCCTATAGTGAAAGTATCCAGATAGCACGAAAATCAGCGTAGCCGAGTGGTTAGCGCACTCAACTCTGAAACCAAGGTCTAAATCCCGGCTGTGAGTTCGAATCCCAAAGAGCAGAGACATGTTTCACACTGATGAATCTTATTGACTGGATGAGTAAAATGGTCGGATAGTAAACCCTGTGCTAATAATACCCTAGGCTGTTAAACGAGACCAAAACAAAGAAAAGATAATTATGATTGTAAACAAGGAAAGACCGGGTTCGATTCTCCGCTGAGGAGGAGTCATTTTTATCGTAAATTTCTATAAACTCTCAAATAAATAATTAAATTTTACTACAAAAACTCAAAACAACTAATAAATGGAAAACACTCGACTAAGTAATTATGATTTTCACGTTTTAGGTTCTTAAAATCAATAAAATTTCGTTTATATAAAAGGTCTTTCTGGATTTTATCTATATGCACTACTATATATGTAGTATATGTTACTTTAGGGAGAGGGTAGTTATTGTGAGATAGAAAGAGTAGTATTTTAAAAATGTTTTGTCTAGAAATTTCAATATTTTTTTATGAATATACGCTTCAGCTACCATTTATTTTTTTTAAAAAGGTCTCTCTACATTTTTTTTTTTTCAATTATATGGTAATTTCTTGGCACTCCTTTAGATTGTTACTTCCCTTATATAAAAACCAGAGGGGAGTAACAATCTAAAGAAGGTGTGCAGAGTGTTCTTCTTTAGAGTGTTATCCTTATAATAACTTGAGTGTGATATTCCTTTGTCCCAAAAACATTGGACAGAGGGATGTCTGTCTTAATAGTTGTTTAGTCAGTCATTTAGATTCTAAAAAAAGGGGAATAACAATCTAAAGAAGTACCAAATACTTAAAATCCCTAAATAAATTTGATGTCAAAAAGACCTGACGTGTGTTCATCGAAAGTGTTTAAATTTATCAAATAATTACACTTTGCTTAAAAAGAACAATTAAACTCCTAATGAACATATAGAACAATTAACGATACAAAGACTTCTTCGACAATACGTACGTTATTCTCATGAATAAAATATAAAACAACTCATTTCATTAAAATGAATTCCGACAAAATGAATAATATTATGGACTAATGAACCATCTGTTTAGCATAGGTCAGGTATTATAGACTTGACAATGTGAAATGAATGTATAATTGAGTATTTTTACGAGTATGACATTTAGAGAGCAAGTATCTTTCCATTGTGGGTCTTCTTTAGAAAAACATGTTAGGTTCGTTAAACCTAGACCAGGTATCTAATATTTGGCTAAAATGAAGGGATACGGTCGAGAATCGCTTGGCGGCACTACTTTGCTTAATTTATACACTTCAGATATGATATTCCTTTGTCAAACAATACATTCGTATGATTGAAACATTTGAGAAATTATATATGTATGATTTTGTTATGATAACAATTATGATAACAAATTTTGTTCAAAGGAGAGTTAATATACCTTTGTCTAAATAATATGTAGGAGAGAGGCCCCGCCATCTTTTCTATAAACCGCCTCATTTTCTTCAGTTTTACCCAATCTTTTTAGTTGAAGGGCTGTATCTGGTCAAGATAACCGAAAGGGTAGGTAACATGTAAGGGTGAAGAAAGCAGCACAATTTATAATTGATACCAATTTTGAATTTTGAGAAATTGGGTGGTTTGATTTGTCCCGGTCCAGTTTATAATGGTAATATAGCGTTATAGGTTGTTTACTAAAGTCAATGGCACTTCTTTAGATTGTTACTCTCCTTATAAATAAAACAGAGGGGAGTAACAATCTAAAGTAGGTTTACGGAATGTTCTTCTTTTGACTGTTACTAACCTTTTAAAAACAGAAGTGTGATATATTTCTTTGTTCCAAAGTACATTGGACTAAACATCCCTTTTTCTTACTAGTTATTTAGTCAAAATTATTTATATTACAAAACAACGTATGGGAGTAACAATCTAAAAAGTACCGTCAACATTGACGGGGAACGTTTTTCCTAGGGACGAGTCGAGTCAGTCTTCTGGGGTTCGGCCAATGCGTGTTAGAACTCCCCTCACCTTAAGCAGATATAGACTCTGTATCTAACCTATTAATATAATATTTGTATAATAAGTACTAACCAAGTGATGTCTGACCTAATTCTAAAAATGAAAGGCCTAGCAAAATACACACATTAGTTATGATGAATGGATGTGCTTTGTACTTAAAAGTCTCCCCACATAGACTCGAATTCTTCCGTACCAATCATCAGTAAGGATTTTAAGTGCTCATTAGTCAGAGAAGCTCGGAATTTAGACTTTATATAGTTCATTTAGAAAAATGCCTGCTCACAAACATAAGATTTCAAATGATCATCAGTCAAAGAAGCTCGAAATTTCGACATTATATATAGTTTATTTTGGAAAATGCCTGCTCACAAACATAAGATTTTAAATGTTCATCAGTCAAAGAAGCTCGAAGTTTGTACTTTATATAGTTCATTTTGGAAAATGCCTGCTCACAAACATAAAATTTCAAGTGCTATCAATCAGAGAAGCTCGTAATTATTGCAATTTTTAACTTATTATTTTTTTTTAGTAAATATTTTAAAAAGTTTGTTTTAAACCATTCAAATATAATTATGCTTTAAAATGAAATTTAAATTTATTATTGGATCTTTAAACGTATGTAGTTACTGATGTTTTTACTAATATTATTATTTTTAATAAATTAAATAAAAGACGACAAAAAATGAAATAGAGATAAAATAATTATTGTCTAAAGCATTTGGGTAAAAGATAAAAAATATTATTCTTTTAAATTATTTTTTATTTAATTTTTAGATTTCGGCTTTTCAAATTATTTCGGCTTATCTTTAGAGTTCTTTTTTAATGTTTTAGTCTGTTATTTCAAAGACAAATACATTTTGTTTTATTGCTACATTGTGACTTAAAAGATAAGCACTAATAGCCGCTAATTCTTTTTATATGCTAGAGTTATATCTATATTATGCATACATATCTTATATATATATATATATTAAACAGTGTTGAGTGATGGAGTCTTCGTTTATATATATATACATACATATATATATATATATATATTAACAAAGTAAATAGAGTTTTACAAACTAATAGTTATTTAACTTTTTCACACATTCATATTGGCAGAATACATAGATCAGAAGAGNTATAAGTTGATAACTCACAAGCTAATTACATTCTACCTCTCTAATTAATAATTAACACAATAGTTAATAAGTTATTTAAAAGCAAATAACTGACACAAAAGTTAATAACTAACATACAATTTGATAAGTTAATTACAAGCAAATAACTAACAAAGTAGCTAATAACTAACATACGTTAATAACTTACATAAAAGATTATAATTAAGTTACAAATTATTAAATACTGATTATTTTATCAGTTTAAGTCCCTCTGCATTATTTTATTTACAAAAACCAACACCTACATCTAATAAATAAGTGGAATAAAAGCTTTTTAACATTATAATCCCCCTCACATTTGGATTTGAATTTTTATTACGTAAAAATTAACGTGTTTACAAATGTAAAAAAAATCTTGGAAAATTAGTCCAATTAAACGAAGGGAGTGTCCCCCCTCCCCCCAAATTAGTCACTATGATTTTTTAATTAAATTTAAACATTTTTAAATCTCCCTCTATATTTGAAATAGGTTTCTTAATGTATTTATCTGGCAAGTGTTTATCAAGTAATTAAGTTATTTTTAATAAAAATACTATTTTATATGCTACAAATACAAATTATTATAATGATGTATCAAACTATAATATATTGAAAACACTAACATATAAAAAGGATAAGCATTTTATCTTTTGGTACAGTAGAACAATAAAAACATGTGCTATTGTGTATCCTTAAAATAATATGCTAAACCACTAAAAAAAATACAAAGAAAAACATAAGTATTTTAAAAGCCATAAAGAAAAGGGGACTATAATATTCAAGAAAATTTTACATGCAGCCTTGGTGTGCACGGAAAATGTTATATTTTGCCTGCATAGATAATTAATCAGCATGCCAAAATTAAAAATAATTATCTATTTACTTGCAATCGCCCACTCTCTAACCACCACTTATTAAGATCATAGTGGTGACACTAACCACCAAATTACTGATTGATCAAGATTAATATGGTGTTGTGGTTTAAGTCACCATTTTAAGATCTTAAAGTGTTGAGTTCAATTCCATGCCTACATATAAACTAATTATTTGGGCTTACTCTGTAATATCTATGGACAGTGGACAGTAGTCTAACAATTAGTATACTGACAGAGTGAGAAAATCGAGCCATTAAGAGCTCAAGATTTTGACAACTAGAAGGTCAGATGACACAGTCTCAAACTCTCGATTGGATCTCTCCTCTATTTTTATTTCGATTGGATCTCTACTCCATTTTTATTCTGAGAGATTTCAGTGTTCAACTATTGTCTTCCATTATTGTATGTTCCAAGGAATTCTTTTTTATTACAAGGTTTATTTGAACGGAGATCGTTAAAATCCACTTAGGATGTTTTTTCCCCTCTTTTATAAATGTATTTCTAACGAATTTCTTTTCTTCTTCTTTGCCTTCTGTGCAATAAGACAAAGAAGCTAAATAATGAAAAATTAATGTTTATATAGAAATGAACTCGAAATTAATAGATTAAACAACTGAATGCTCGATTGAGTAGATTCTACAGAGATTTTGTATGTATAACTTGAAATGACAAAAAAAAAAAAAAAAATTAAAAATATAATTTTATATTTTTTACGAGTAATATTTAAGGCACTCCTTTAGATTGTTACTCCCCTATGTTTGTTTTAGAGTGAGAATAAGTTAGATGTAATATCTATTAAGACAAAGGAATGTTTAGTCAAATATACTTATGGACCAAGGAATATCACCCTTCTGCTTCTATAAGGGGAGTAAAAGTCTAATGAATTGCCATACTTAATATCGATAAATTATAAGTTAATCAAATTATAAGTTTAATCAATTATAAGTTTATTCCCAAATCAGGATTCAATCCGTATTTAAACATTTAAAAAACGTAATAAATCTTCACAATTCACTAACTCTTAATTCCTGAAATTTCATCTTATATTTCAAATTCACCAGTAGATCTCGGCAGTTTTCTAAAGATAGCATATCCATTGCGAAAGCTTGAGAATTGGAAATTTAGCAAATTTTTCTCTCTACTATCTCTAATGTTTTATTGAGATGGAGCTGACAGAGCGACAGTATAACATCGGCGNATAAAGAGAAATTATTGTGATGGCGCGAAAATTCGATTTTGAGATTTTGATATGCATTTTTTTTTAATTGAATTTTAGCTTCATATCTGGGGGCGCTACCCCCCAAAAACTCTGAAAATAAGTGAAAAAAATGTATTTCTCGAAAACAGTTCCGACTATTTTGATTAAAAAATTCTAAAATGTATATCAATTTAAATACGAAGTTATGAAAATTTTTGATGAAATTTTCAATAATAATTAACACTGGGCTAAGTAATAATGAACTCATAGATGAAAAATGAGGAGTAGTCGGCTAGCTCCGGCACGGGTCAGATCGTGCTCCGTTATAATTAATTTTTTTGGTGACTTATAGTGGCAAATTGACTTTAAATTTAGTACCGATCGAAAGATCAAGTGATTGTGAGTACGTCTATAAAATTTCAGTTCGATAGTCCTATAATTGTGCCCACAGAGTGCGAATTAAATGAGTTAGTTTTGTTATAGAAATATAGCATTTTGTAAATCGAGAAAAAGCGTGTAGTAGATTCGTACTAGTATAAATGAAAACGTTGTAGTAGGGATAAGGTGGGGATGTCTCGAGGAGAAGATTGTAACCGTCATCTAGTATAACATCGGCGAGGGATAGCTGTCAAGGTTAAATACAAGTACATATTGTGTTTATTTACATATAGAGACATTGATCTAGTCAGGACTCTTTAACTCTGTATTATTGTTTCTATACTCGGGGTTCTAATATGACAGTCATTAAATCATAGAAATAAAATAATTTGATTAAATTATATTCATCAATTAATCCTGATAAAGATTTCTTTGTTATCTTTTTACTTTTGCAAATAATATGAGCTTAAATTATTATGTCATCCATAGATAGCTACTTTTCACCGACGTTAAAAAGAAAAAGGGAAGAAACGGCGGCAATAGATTCCAACACTATGATGAATAACACTACCTGTAGCTCAGCAGGTGCTCAGAATTGTTGTCTCGATGTAAAGCAACTGATGCAGTCTTTTAGTGAACTCATCGACCAAAAAGGCCTTGCAACCAAAGCAGATCTTACTTCTTTAAACTCTAAAATTGAACTTAATAGAAAAGAGCATCTTGAATTAAAAAGAGAAGTCGAGCAACTTAAAATCCGATGCAAAGATTACGAATCGACTATTGATAGAATCGTAAATAAATGTAACAATAAAAATCTTATTTTCAAAAATCTCGATTATGAGGTAGGCGATGAGACTGACTTTGTAAAAATTATTCATACGTTTTGTGTCGAACTACTGGGTGCGCCAAGTAATCTCAAGTTAGACAATGCTTACCCTATAGGGAATAAAAATAATAAAAATAGACCTGTGTTAGCTTCATTTCAGTGCGAACAAGATAAGGTGTTCGTGTTAAAAAACGCAAAAAAACTTAAAGGTACTCAGTATGTGATCCAACCCGACTATTCCAGGCTTATGAGAAGTAAAAGGTCTCGGTTGTTTCAAATTAAGCATGAAATTAAGAAATTAGAGCCGACCATAAGAACATTAGTTAGAGGAGACAACCTGGTGGTCGACGGTTTCAAGTTTTTCTGGGAGCTAGAGGCAGGATTACGATATGGTGCAAGGGAAGGAGTTTTCAAACTTAAAGAAATAATTAAGAGGGATCTGAGTGATNTTAATTCCTGAAATTTCATCTTATATTTCAAATTCACCAGTAGATCTCGGCAGTTTTCTAAAGATAGCATATCCATTGCGAAAGCTTGAGAATTGGAAATTTAGCAAATTTTTCTCTCTACTATCTCTAATGTTTTATTGAGATGGAGCTGACAGAGCGATACTGCAACTCCGAGTCATCCTTTGCCAAAGCCCTTTGGAAAATGATGACACGGTTACTTTGTCACTCCATCAGGTGCATATTAGCATAACATTAGAAACAATAGGGCTATAACAGCCCTTTGGCCTACCAAAAAAGCCCTTCACATGCTTTTGCGCCGCGGAATATTTATAATTTTTAGTATATGATTAGAAGCCAATATCATTCATTAAACGCACTTATCATTTACAAATTTACCTAATTAGCGATTGATAAGGGAACAGGGTGTGTCTGCTATCATTTGATGTAGTTAAGCTTTTAGGTCACTCAACAAAGACTTCACAAGTGTAATCTACTTTGTATGTAAATTAAGCAAACCTTAAAGCTTTACTGTAACATTACACTGATAACAGAGACCCTTATCAGAGTTTGTTAACTCTAAATCGATAAGCAGACTGCTTGTTATCAACTGATAATGAATTAATGAACAGCTTCATAAACGGAAGTTCGAAAGTTGAAATCAAGTTAAGCAATAAAAATATATTCCTCAACTTTCATGGATCTTCACCGATGTATTGTTGGTAACTTTGGTGTATGATAATTTCATATAAGTTGATAACTCACAAGCTAATTACATTCTACCTCTCTAGTTAATAATTAACACAATAGTTAATAAGTTATTTAAAAGCAAATAACTGACACAAAAGTTAATAACTAACATACAATTTGATAAGTTAATTACAAGCAAATAACTAACAAAGTAGCTAATAACTAACATACGTTAATAACTTACATAAAAGATTATAATTAAGTTACAAATTATTAAATACTGATTATTTTATCAGTTTAAGTCCCTCTGCATTATTTTATTTACAAAAACCAACACCTACATCTAATAAATAAGTGGAATAAAAGCTTTTTAACATTATAATCCCCCTCACATTTGGATTTGAATTTTTATTACGTAAAAATTAACGTGTTTACAAATGTAAAAAAAAATCTTGGAAAATTAGTCCAATTAAACGAAGGGAGTGTCCCCCCTCCCCCCAAATTAGTCACTATGATTTTTTAATTAAATTTAAACATTTTTAAATCTCCCTCTATATTTGAAATAGGTTTCTTAATGTATTTATCTGGCAAGTGTTTATCAAGTAATTAAGTTATTTTTAATAAAAATACTATTTTATATGCTACAAATACAAATTATTATAATGATGTATCAAACTATAATATATTGAAAACACTAACATATAAAAAGGATAAGAATTTTATCTTTTGGTACAGTAGAACAATAAAAACATGTGCTATTGTGTATCCTTAAAATAATATGCTAAACCACTAAAAAAAATACAAAGAAAAACATAAGTATATTAAAAGCCATAAAGAAAAGGGGACTATAATATTCAAGAAAATTTTACATGCAGCCTTGGTGTGCACGGAAAATGTTATATTTTGCCTGCATAGATAATTAATCAGCATGCCAAAATTAAAAATAATTATCTATTTACTTGCAATCGCCCACTCTCTAACCACCACTTATTAAGATCATAGTGGTGACACTAACCACCAAATTACTGATTGATCAAGATTAATATGGTGTTGTGGTTTAAGTCACCATTTTAAGATCTTAAAGTGTTGAGTTCAATTCCATGCCTACATATAAACAAATTATTTGGGCTTACTCTGTAATATCTATGGACAGTGGACAGTAGTCTAACAATTAGTATACTGACAGAGTGAGAAAATCGAGCCATTAAGAGCTCAAGATTTTGACTACTGGAAGGTCAGATGGTACAGTCTCAAGCTTTCATTGTCTCTTCTCCATTTTTATCTCGATTGGATCTCTACTCTATTTTTATTTCGATTGGATCTCTACTCCATTTGTATTTTGATTGAATTTTCTACTCCATTTTTATTTCGATTTTCAATCGCTGTCAGAGTCAATTATAATTATGAAACTAATATAGTACCTAAGTACAATCAACTTAAAACCGTAAATCCACAAATAGAGTGTAGTAGAGTTTGTAGATGGGGAACTAGATTAAACCATGAGCAAAAGTCACTGTCACTTCTCCCGGTTGCTCGGTCATCATCTATAAGTCGAATGCGAGCAAGTTAGATTGTTCAATCCTACGCCTTTGGTGCTCTGATTTACATAGCTCGCCAATGATGACACCATAATTGCTTCGGGTGTAAATTGAACAGTGTAGTGTGAACTGGCTGGAATCCTACCAAGGGCTTAGTAAGATGGGACCGATTTAGGGGCCGACTGAGAGCCAGCGTGACCGTGTGGGTAACCACGTCTGCTCGGCCATCAATGAATCATGAGTGGAACGAGATGGGGTTCGATTCCTCGCCGTGACACTCTGATTTATATGGCTCACTATTGATCACATCATACTCGCTTCGGCGGTACATTGTATACAAATGTATGATGTGTGAAGTGGCTGGAATTCTCTACCACGGGGCGTAAAAAGGGCCTAAGTGATGGCCTAATTGCTAGGTTTGAACAAGTGGTTCGTCCTACCCGTTCTAGTAGGAAGTACTAGACTACTACTACTACCAGGGGCCGATTGCTAGGTTCGAACAACTGGTTCAAATATTGCCCCCCCCCCCCTAACCGTTATAACGGTTCAACTAATAAACTTGGAGATAAGAAAAAAATACTTGTTCTCAAAACTATATTGGTTTATTCGACAATGAAGCAAATCCAAATATTTTTTTATTTCTGTAACATTAATTAAACAAATATCTTATCCAAAACTGTTTAAAGATGGGAAAAAAACCAAGAAAAAAAGTAAACAAGTAATTTAAATAGATATTTACAAATTAAAAGCTAAATCAAACACATTTGTTTCCTAAATTTTAAAAAACATCTAAATCTCCATGTAGATAAGAAATTAAAATTGGATTTAAAAATTCTAAAAATATCAAAAATTTCCTTTACAGATTAACTAATAAATTTAAACAGATTATATTTATAGTCTTGTTTTCGCGTAAATAAATGCTATTTTAGGAAAATATTTTAGAGGATTATGTCTTATCAAAGGATTACCGTTGTTAACACTGAATTATAATTGTATTTAATTAGTGTGTTATCATTTATCATCAATTAATGTTTGGTTTGTGTTCTGGCTTTGACTAAATCGCAAAGTAAACGGTTGAATTTAATTGCCATGTTTAATTGGTCTGTTTATCTTGTACTCAATTATTTGTTCTATTTTTTTTTTGAAGTAAAATGATTTTTTTTTTCTTTTTTTGTTTTGGAACTTTTATAAAAGTAGGATTCATTATAATATGTAGATATCGCCTGATAATAAAATTTAAATTGATGATAACGAGGATTAGTCTAAAGTAATCAATGTCTAAGTAATTAGTGTTTGTAATCAAAGTTTGTGGTAGATTTAAAAACCTTGATTTTTACTTTTTGTTTGATCTTTGCTATAATCAATTTCTATTATATTGACATAATCACAAATATCATTTAGTTTCAACTCACTATTTATAGAGATAGTAACAAAACTATGTGAGAGACTCTCACGCAATAGAAGTGAAACTTAAGTTCTAGAAACAGTTGGTGTTTATGCATTGCTCTCTTTGCATTTGTTGACCACCTCATTATTTCAGGATTCATATTATGGTTATGTGGAATTTAATTGAAAAATAATATATTTTCATTAAAATTTTAGTGAATAATGAAGAAAAAATATGAAAGCAATATTTATGTATATTATATTATTATAGTGTATATAATATTACGCTTATATACCAATTTTGTGAATTGAAAAATCATCTACCTCCGTGGTGCAATGGTTAGCACTTTTGCCTGCTGAGTCAGAGGTTGGTGGATCGAGACTCGTTCAAGTGAAAGATCTTTTATAGGTATTAACTGACGGTTTAAGCCGGCAATGGATTTACCTATAAAAAATCTTTCACTTAGACGAGTCTCGAATCACAACCTTCGTTACATGCAATTTCGTCCCATCTAAGCCCCATTACTCATTACTGCCCCATTACTGCATCTAGAAGTTTCACTTAAATGGTGTACAGATGTCTTTCGTTATATTCTGTCTTCTTCTTTATAGCTTCCACATGAGATCTGTGTCCAATTCTCACATACTCTATTTGGTTTCATCATGGGGTAAATGGTTATAAGTTCTCTCACAGACACAATAAAGCCGATAGTAGGGTATTCACACAACGCAAGCGATATGTGTTCCATTGCCACACACTATTCGGTTTCTTCATGGGGTAAATTGTTATAAGTTCGCTCTCAGTCATGGAGCGGTCACGATCAAGCTGCTAATATGGTGTTTACTCAAAGAAAACAGTCTGTTTTCGTTTTTCATACACTATTCTGTTTTATCTTGGGGTGAATGGCTAAAAGTTCGTTCACAGTCACGATGATGCCGATAGTAGGGTGATCACATCTACGGT
>KZ652177.1:31560-49025 GCA_001010745.2 Gerris buenoi
AAAAAAAAAAAAAAAAAAAAAAAAAAAAAAAAAAAAAAAAAAAAAAAAAAAAAAAAAAGTATATTTTTTTGAATGTAAGAAGCTTGCTTCAATTAATTAATCCTTTTTTTTAATGTTTGTTTCTATAATTCTTGCATGTCAGTTGTGAGTTCACTTAAACTACTAAATTAACAGTTTTAACTGATATGCTTATGTAGTTTTTATAGCGCTTAAAATTATTACAGTACTGCCTTGCTCTCCTTGTAATTAAAGGATTTTTATTTATTTTCTTTTCCAGTGATATTTATTATTTTTATTATTAAAAGCTTTTGGCACTCTTCGTTGAGTAGGTTTCTCTAAAAAACACTAAGGATTCCAACAAGATGTAAATTTACCATGCTGACCTAGTTTTTGACCCTGTTTTTTCTATTTGATGTTTTCAATGCATTGAAAACATAATAATTCACACAGAGGCAGGTTGAAAAGCTTACTTGTTGAAACTGAAACAAGTTAAATCGGCCGTAGAAGTTAAGTTTGAAAAGTTAGTGACTCCCTTAAACGGCATAGACACTAAGTTATTACTGTTTTTGTCACAGGTGTGCTCTGAGCTGGGTTGGAATTTCGATCAGGCACTTTACGACGAGATGTGTGCAGCTAACGCTGTTCGTATAGCTCAGATAGAGAAGGAACACGAGAGCAGTGTTCTGGAGGAAGAGGACCAGGTGAGCGCTCTGTGGAAGGCAAAGCTCGAATACCTCTGTTCCATCGGAGATAAGGAGGCGGCCACCGATCTAGCCAACTCTAAATTCAACGATAAGACCGTGCCTAAAACTCACCGCATCGATGCTGCTTTCACTCTCTTCAGGCTCTCTTACTTCCATGACTGCAACATCAAGGGTAACATACCTTCTGCTAAACTCTTAAATGATCAGTAAGCATACTATACTGGGTGATTGACGATATATGTACAAAAATAATTAGGGTGATTCTAAACATCATTGGCTACAAAAAACATCTTATAAACCATGGGTCTATTCTCAACCGTTTTCCCACATGGTCAAATTTTATGATTTTTTTAAGATCGCATACCTTTGCTCATAAAAACACTTATTGCTCCAAAATTATTAAAGCTAGAACAATATTTTTGGTTTCGTTGTAAAGCTGACAAATTTCCTATAAGCAAAGTATAATTTTAATTTCATAACTTCAAATTACATGACAAAAAATGTATAGAAATATAATTTTTAAGAAAAAAAATTTAAAAAAATTTCTTTATTGGTTCTATAACTTGGTAAAGAACCAAGCTTAAACTGGGGGGGCTTCAGGAAAGGCTTCCTTATTTACTAAAGTTTCGATCAATATTAATATTATTATCTATTCATATGGCGGAATTTTTAGTAAACATCACTGAAAGTAAAAAAGAAACATTTTATTGTTGCTATTGTTGACATGCAGATGAGTTTACTAAACCAATCTTGCTTCTTTGAATAGTATCTCTAAAAAACACTAAGGATTCCAACAAGATGTAAATTTACCATGCTGACCTAGTTTTTGACCCTGTTTTTTCTATTTGATGTTTTCAATGCATTGAAAACATAATAATTCACACAGAGGCAGGTTGAAAAGCTTACTTGTTGAAACTGAAACAAGTTAAATCGGCCGTAGAAGTTAAGTTTGAAAAGTTAGTGACTCCCTTAAACGGCATAGACACTAAGTTATTACTGTTTTTGTCACAGGTGTGCTCTGAGCTGGGTTGGAATTTCGATCAGGCACTTTACGACGAGATGTGTGCAGCTAACGCTGTTCGTATAGCTCAGATAGAGAAGGAACACGAGAGCAGTGTTCTGGAGGAAGAGGACCAGGTGAGCGCTCTGTGGAAGGCAAAGCTCGAATACCTCTGTTCCATCGGAGATAAGGAGGCGGCCACCGATCTAGCCAACTCTAAATTCAACGATAAGACCGTGCCTAAAACTCACCGCATCGATGCTGCTTTCACTCTCTTCAGGCTCTCTTACTTCCATGACTGCAACATCAAGGGTAACATACCTTCTGCTAAACTCTTAAATGATCAGTAAGCATACTATACTGGGTGATTGACGATATATGTACAAAAATAATTAGGGTGATTCTAAACATCATTGGCTACAAAAAACATCTTATAAACCATGGGTCTATTCTCAACCGTTTTCCCACATGGTCAAATTTTATGATTTTTTTAAGATCGCATACCTTTGCTCATAAAAACACTTATTGCTCCAAAAGTATAAAAGCTAGAACAATATTTTTGGTTTCGTTGTAAAGCTGACAAAATTTCCTATAAGCAAAGTATAATTTTAATTTTCCTAACTTTAAATTACATAACAAAAAAAGTTATAGAAATATAATTTTTAAGAAAAAAATTAAAAAATTAATTATTTATTGGTTCCATAATTTAGTAAAGAACCAAGCTTAAACTCGGCGGACTTCAGGAAAACTTATTAATTAACGTTTCGATCACTATATTAATTATTACCCATTCATATGGCGGAATGTTTAATTAACATCACTGAAAGTAAAAACGAAACGTGTTTATTGTTGCTATTGTTGACATGTATAAGAGTATACTAAACCAATCTTGCTTCTTTGAATATGTTTTTAAGGTTTTGTAGATACTTCTCAAAACCCTTATGCCGAGGGTGATGTGTCCGTCCGTCCGTCGCTCTTTGGTTCATAGGGCCCGAACCATTTAAGCAAAAGTGCTGAAATTTGATATACTGGTGTAACATTTTGACCACATGAAAAATATACTGAAGTTCATTATTAGATTTGCGCATGTTCAATTCGAAAAAATGTGGTAAACTCAAAAATTTTTATTTTTTTTAATTTTTGAGTGGGGTATCAAATGAAAGCTGCTGAAGAGTAGGACACAAATATATATATGCTTTTTTAAANTAAACATCATTGGCTACAAAAAACATCTTATAAACCATGGGTCTATTCTCAACCGTTTTCCCACATGGTCAAATTTTATGATTTTTTTAAGATCGCATACCTTTGCTCATAAAAACACTTATTGCTCCAAAATTATTAAAGCTAGAACAATATTTTTGGTTTCGTTGTAAAGCTGACAAATTTCCTATAAGCAAAGTATAATTTTAATTTCATAACTTCAAATTACATGACAAAAAATGTATAGAAATATAATTTTTAAGAAAAAAAATTTAAAAAAATTTCTTTATTGGTTCTATAACTTGGTAAAGAACCAAGCTTAAACTGGGGGGGCTTCAGGAAAGGCTTCCTTATTTACTAAAGTTTCGATCAATATTAATATTATTATCTATTCATATGGCGGAATTTTTAGTAAACATCACTGAAAGTAAAAAAGAAACATTTTATTGTTGCTATTGTTGACATGCAGATGAGTTTACTAAACCAATCTTGCTTCTTTGAATATGTTTTTAATTATTTATCGTTATATATATTAACATATATCGCCAATCACCCTGTATATTCACGGAATTCTAAGTATATGAGATGCTGACTAATCCTTTGATTACTAAAATTGAAAACATAAGATAACCAGACGAATTTGTTTCCTTGCTTCTTATTCCTTTTACTGCTAGCTAAGGATGCTGATGACCATCTTAATGCATAGAATATAAAATGTCTTAATAACAAACTAAAACTTATGCAAATTAGGAATAAAGTTGAGTTAACTATCGTCACTAAGAAGGGATATACAATACTTATGCTTCACTTTATACTATTCTTACAATTAGTATTGACTTTTGACACGCATGTTAGCCAACCTATGGGAGGGGAAAAATAAAGCCACTTGGCCTGTGGTAAGACTGGGGTCAGTAATATTTTTATTTGCCTAGTAGGCCTGACCTTCCTCTTCATACTTTTAGAATATAATAGAATACTGTTTTATTAACATAATACAGAAAAAAAAACCAGATATTATGCATTGGCATTATGCCATCTGCAGGAGTGGAGTTATAGCTTCATTTTATACACTTCACAAATAACAGTAGAACCTCGAAAAGAAGTGTCTCAAGGGGATTAGGGAAACAGTCTTGTTATCAAAGTGCTCTTTTTGTTGAGGGGACATTATGTGTAATGGCAATCTCAAGGGGATTTGAAAATTGCACTCGTAATTGAGGTTGACATGTTATTGAGGGTCGTGTAAGCGAGGTTCTACTGTATATTATTATATCTTATTCATTAATCTAATGAATAAAAAAACAATAAATAATATAACCTACAAAAATTTATAAAACAATACACATTTATGACTTAAAAATACATTAGTAACAAAATTAACTGATTTGCTTATTTATTATCTCTATCCACTACAAATTATTATAAAGATTTAACTTTCAGTTTTCAAATTTAATACTTAATACATTTACCATGTAATTAATTTCATTTTTGTATAATATTATTCCACTCATCAATAGCAATTTTTAGTTCTTTAAGGCTTTCATGACAATGAAGACAGCCGTGAAGCTGCCGCTTTAGTTGGTTTCGAAATTGTTCTATTAAGGCAAGGATCTCTTGTTGTTCGTCAGACTGCTGAATAGCAACTTCTTCAAGATCATCCACTCTCTGGGTTCTTTGGGGTTGGACATTATCTTGTATTAAAAGGAATCCGAAGTTAGAGGCTAATGATACTCTAACTCTTCAAGGATGTCCTCTATGTACCTTCTCAAGTTAAGGTATCTGCAAGGAACCACAGCTGTCTGTTTGGGTGTTATAACTAATGCTTCCTCAGAACAGGGACTCTCAACCTTATAAGAAATCATTAATATAAAATATTATTAAAAAAATTTGTAAACAAACGAGTTCAGTGAGAGTGCTATACAAAACCTGTGTGAAAGAGCACGACAGGAGAAAAAGGAGGATAAAAGAGGGCGCTTGAGAGTGAAATACTAAATAGTGTGTAGAAAGAGTGAGGATAATTAGACGGGTAAGGGAGAAGTTGAAAGGAGGTATATCAGAATGTCGGAGACAAAGAAAGTAGATTGTAGTCTGCCTACCCCCACCAGCTAGCCGCTGTACTACACTATACTCACGCATCTTCAACTCACCCTTCTCATTCCATAACTATGCACACACCTTGCAAAAAAGATCGCTAAATCAGTCTTTCTCAGGAATTTTCTCAACAGTCCTTATCAGTACTTTCTATAGCTAACGTGATATTTTACAGCATGTATGTATTTGTCAGCATTGAATCAATTGAAGAAATATGAGATCAAATTTAATACTTCACTTTAGAGGGCCTTAACGTGGTAGCGGCCGCTTTCCGGGGGTTGACGAGCGAAGCAAGTAGGAGGCAGAGCACCCTAGTTAATATAAAAAATGATTGATCTTTTTAATTGGTATGTGAATATAAATTTTTTCTTTAGATTTTCGAATATTTTGTTGTCGTAGGTATGACTGAAGCTATCGAGAAGAGTCGAGAGCTAGTAGAGGGTAGTGGAGGAGACTGGAGTGCTAGGAACAAGCTGAAGGCTTACGAAGGTATATTCAATCTGGCTGTAAGAGACTGGTCAGCCGCAGCCAAACTGTTTGTAGATGTAGTGCCGACATTCGAAAGCTACGAGCTGGCTGACTTTAGTACTGTTATCCGCTACACCGTACTGTCATGTATGATAGCCCTGCCGAGGGCCGATCTCAAACAGAAGTTACTTCATCACGGCGTCACCGCTCAGGCACTTCATTCCTACAAACCTCTCAAGGTTCACTTTTTTTTAATTTAATTTTTCTTTTATAGTTCATTAGTGTCGTAAAGAATCGTTATAAAGTTAATTATGAATAGAATTAATAGATAAGCAACAATTTGATATTAACTTGTTGGTTGTTGTTGCAGGATTATTTTCTATCGCTGTACGAAGGTAGGTATTCTGATTTCCTTGCAACGCTGGCCGAGGTAGAGACTGACATGAAGCAAGACCCTCTACTACATCCTCACTACAGGCACTACGTACAGGAGATGAGACTCAGAGCTTACAAGCAGATACTTCAGGCTTACCGTTCCCTTTCCTTAGACTACATGGCACAATCCTTTGGAGTCACTAATGAATTCATCGAAAAAGAGGTAACATATCTTTCATTGCCTCTTATAAAAATACCATCTTTAATACAGTAGAACCTCGATAAGAAGTGTCTCTAGGGGATTAGGGAAACATTCTTGTTATCAAGGTGCTCTTTTTGTTGAGGGCCATGTTATCAAGGTTATTTTGGCTATCAGTCGTGTTATAGAGGTTAATAGAATGTTGGGAGCGGGGTGGGGTTTTCAAGTCTAGACTTGTTCAAGGTCGACCCATTTCTGTATAGAGTCGTGTTATAGTGGTTCTGAGTTATGTTGTGAATTGGAAAAAAATCCGTGTTATTGAGGTTGTTTGGATAAAAATAGTCGCTTTATAGAGGTTAATTTAACATTATGTGTTATGGCAATCTCAAGGGGATTTGAAAATTGCACTTGTAATTGAGGTTTTTGTGTTATTGAGGGTCGTGTAAGCGAGGTTCTACTGTACTCATAATTCAGGATTGGCAAGTGTAAAAACTGATTTTTCACAAATATGAATAATACATTATGGTAGAGTGTTAATGTTATTGACTAGGTGCATTCCCATACTTCGCTAAGTGTTATTTCTTTAATTTAATAGTGGTACTCTCGATATTTAGTTTAACTTGATATACTTTGTGTCAGTTCAGTTGGTTAAATGATCCTCCATTTTTAACAAATAACTAGTTACATACCTTCAACATTTAACTTGGCTTTGAGTGAGTTAAATGAAATTTGACAGATGTTAAATCGGTTTGAGACCATGGAGGTAGGAATAGATAAGGAAAAGTCTACCCCCTGTATAGAGTCGCGTCATAGAAATTGATTTCTCAAAACGACTTGTTATAGAGGTTCTGAGTTATGTTGTGAATTGGAAAAAATCCGAGTTATTGAGGTTGTTTGGATAAAAATAGTCGCGTTATAGAGACTAATTTAACATTATGTGTAATAGGATTTAAAAATTGCACTTGTAATTGAGGTTGTCGTGTTATTGAGGGTCTTGTAAGGGAGGTTCTACTGTATATGGATTTTACATTTACGAAGTGTCTTAAACGAGTATTATCATAGACCATAATTTTTTTTTTTAAGATAAATAAAGCCTTGGTGCATGTAGATAGGCTATCCTAGTGAGCGTGCTTGAATTATTTCATGGACTGCAAAAGCATTAAGTTACTGGCAGACCGCCTCTGAGTGAGGTAGCGAATGTGAGCGAAATTGGATACTCGTTTTTGTCAAAATTTCAGAAAAACTTGAACAATGCTTCTGCATTAAATTTTGTTTAAAGCTGGGCCATTCGCAGGTCGAAACAAATGTAAAAAAAATCAGCAGGTCTTTGGGGTTGAAGCAATAGGCACCTCACAGGTAAAAGTTTTACAACTAGTTCAAAGATGGCCGAGTGAAGCACTCTCTGGCAGTCCCTTAATGTCCAAAAATTAACATAGCAAATGTCTTCTTTGACTCCCATGATGTACATACTGCATGGTGCAGCCATCACAAAGGAATACTGTGAGACAGAAACAGCTGGAGTTGTGGGCAGCAGACCATTTGGCTGCTGCATTACCATAACACACACTTCTTCACATTTGATACAGAGTTTCTTGGCCAAGCACAACACACCCATGGTTCGACAGGCTACGTACACTCCCGATATCGCTCCGTGGGACTTCCTGAGAATTTCTCAATTACCCTCTTGGCGCCTAGTCTACATTTATTTCTTATGTTATTTATTTTGTTTCCAAAGCCTTCTAGGAATAGAATCAGGATTATATTATACATAATTCATTCCATGACTAATAATATAATACTCCCTAAATTTTACTTTGGAGTATATTTATATGTATAAAAAAATCGTTAATAAAAACTAAGTAATAGAGTAGAACAATAATGAACCATTGGTGCATTAATTTAATTACCAGTTTCTTCTTTCAATACGGCAGTTGCACCTTTAAATATTTAATAGCTCTAATTGTAGGTCAAATTAATAAAATAATAAATACTCGATTTAAAGAGCATTAGTGTGAGGTTTAAGCACCCCAATCAGAAATTAAATTGGCCAACAATTGGGGACACCATTAGAGCTCAAAGTCAAAATATTTTTTATTATTATTTTTTATTTTTTATTTTGGACTGGAATTTTTCCTGTCTGTTTGGGCCAATTTTCTGAAACATTTTGATTAGCAAGTCAATGTGTTATGTCAGTTACACAGTTACATATATACTCTACCTGCTTATTTAGATTATTTTTTAATACATTTTTAGGTTATTTTGTCATACATTTTATTCATTTAAAATTGTTAATAACTTTGGTTCTACTCAATATCTTTGATGGAACCAAACCTACAAAAAAAAAAAAGCGAAACAATTGTGCACATTGATTTCATTTAGCCAGTTTTGCACCTATTTGGCGGACTAGTGGCGAAAAGTTACGGCCGGATTTGGTTTTCGGTATGTATGAAATTTAAAAGTATCCAAAAAAAATTCAATTCTGAACAATGAGCAGACAAAACTTTAATTTGATATCTATAGATATGTATGCTAAATTGTAATTGTGACGGTGTTTTAGGTGGCTAAGTTTGCTGCTACCGGAAGGTTACAGTGTAAGATAGACTCTGTGAGTGGCACAGTAGTGACTAGTGCCGCTACATCAGATCCTCCACCAGACATAGAGTTAGACAGGTCGCTCCTATACAAGGCGACCGTAAGGAGAGGAGACATCCTACTCAACAGACTTAAGAAACTAGCCAGGGTCATGGACTTCTAAACTAACTATAAGTTTATCCTTAAAAGCCTTCAAACTTCCCAAACCTTGCATTGTATAATTAACATCAATATTTCTGCCGTACATTCTCCTTTCTTTTTTTTTATATTTAATAAAATGGGATAAACTCACATATAAATATTTTTCTTTATCTCAACACCTTGTATAATTTATACTTGTAATAATTCATCTATGATAATTTTTTTTTCTCATTTATTTTTGTAAATGATTTAGATAATGTTTTTTTTTTTTTTATATAAAATAAATTATTTAAAATAAACAGTTATTAATGCTTTGTTATTTATTTCAGAGCAAATGCTATCCAATATAGCTAATAAAATAACATATTTTACTACTGGGGTGTAGGATTGAATAGATCCGTTGCCTAATAACATCTTCTGGAAGATACCATAGTCGATATCAATAATGTGGGATCCACACAACCTCGGATGTTGTTTCCTTCGTAAAAGATATTTATTCATTATTAAGGAATCCCTTGAGCTCTAAATCTTAAAATCTAATTTCTTATTGGCTCCCCTGCGTATTTTAGGTTCTGTACGAAGTACGGAAAGAAACCTTATATAACGGCTATGTCTGTCAGTCCGTTGGCATGTTTCAATTCATTAACTATTATAACTAGGAACATGAACATCTTGGCATTTGTGACAACTGTACACTTTTTGGACTTTTCACACTTAATATTTCCAAGGTGGCGGGCTACTAAAAAATAGTTTTTAGTCACCATGACATGTTATTCATCAATTTAAAGGTCTTGAAGTGTAGAAATAGAATACGCAACTATTAAAATTTTACAATATGGTAGGCGACTACTTTGAAATCTATGCTGCCAACAACATGGCAATAGATGCTATTTTAACTAATTTGGACCCATGCAAAATGGTATTTAAACTTCCATGACTAGTGTTCACAAACCATTGTGGGCTCACATTTAAGTCTGGGAAAAGGGAAACATTTTTTTGTAACACTACAGTCTGTATAGAATGAGTTTTAGTGAACGCACCATAACACTATAGTCTGTATGGTATGAGTTTTAGTGGACATAACATAACACTATGGTCTGTATAGAATGAGTTTTAGTGAACATAGCATAACACTATAGTTAGTATAGAATGAGTTTTATTGAACATACCATAACACTATAGTCTGTATAGAATGAGTTTTAGTGAACATAGCATAACACTATAGTCTGTATAGAATGAGTTTTAGTGAACACACCATTACACTATAGTCTGTATGGTATGAGTTTTAGTGAACATACTATACAGACTATAGTTTTATTAAGTATATTATTGATCGATAGATATGTTAGATTTTGAAGAATTAAATGAAACATGAAGAAGACTTTCAACAAATTTAAAGAACGTAGCGGAGTTTAAACATATTTAATTCCTTTTATTGTTTTGTTTTGACAGAATAATTTAAATTTATATACCGATAATACTAAGAGCAACTTTCATTTTATTCAACGTTACCTAGATTAAGTTTTGAATTTTAAATTCTTATTGAAAAATCCTTTTATAGATTATTCTTCTTCTTTTATAGAAATATTTATTCGTAAGAAGTGACAGTTATATCCAAATTTCAAGATTTGAGTCCAAATAGTTTGGGAGAAAAAGAAAAATTTTAAAAATTATGAAAATGGCTGCTGCATGTGATTCTTCAATACTGGATACTGGAGCTAAACATCCTTTCTTAGCAGAGATCTACATCATTACAGCAAGCTCTGTGACGTATTAGTAATTCCAGGTTTAGCAAAATTAAATTCTGCTCTTAAATTTAGCTCAGAGGCAATTTAGAGTCGATGGCATCCTCTAATTGTTTGCACTTGTTCAATCAAGTATTGAACCTAAATTATTAATTATTACTTATTAATTATTAGTCGCTTCTTAAAGACTTCCGAGTTTCATAAATAATGATTTTTTTTGGGTTATGTAGCGTTTGACATTGACTTTTATAAGAACAGTAAAACTTTTATTATCCGTTTTGCTTTCTTTACTGTTAGGCCACATCTGTCTAGCCCACTCAAACTCCGTACTCTTCCCCACTATCCCCAAACCTACCTGGTGTGTGAACATGGAGACACTATCTATCAATTGTTACACTCAAACAAGCGTCTGGATGAACCAAGATATTTATAACTCTTCATTTGACATAGTTTTCGTGCCCCAAGTCAAAACAAAAGTACAAGCCACTTTTTACCCTGAAATTTTCCTCTTTCTCAGATTAACTGTCTTTTTGATTATCCATCAAGGCTGGGCTCCAGTGATTGAAATTTACCGAAATTCCACTGTATAGCTAGGTAAGTAAAATGATTTAATCTCAGAAAAAAAAAGAAAAAAGATTTTGTTTATCATCAACTCCATGTAAGCTAATTATTAAATAATTAGCATTTTAATTAGCTTTCTATCATTCCCATTATCTTTTTATTACTAAGAATTTCCTAAAACTTATGTGGAAGGAATTGAAGTAATCAAAAAAATTAATTAATATTTATTTTTAATTATTAAACTTATAACATATGTTTAACATTTTCTTTTATCTTGTACATTCAAAATAGTTGAACGTTTCAAGCTTTCTGACAGGCCTGTCCCTCGGGATTAGTGGCTGAAACAGATTTATTAATTTACAGGCAATTTCATTTATTTAATTAATCATCAACACTGTCAAGAGGTTTAATTATAATAGGTTAGTTCCAACCACACTTCAAACTAGTTTGAAACTGTCCAACGAGTGTGCAGTGCGCATCGGACGAAAATTGAACTCCTGTTGCTAATGCACATGGGTCGGACAGTTTCAAACTAGTTTGAAGTGCTGTTGGAACAAACCTAACGATAAGAGAGTTGATAAGGTTTGTTACCTGCAATCTTCTCCTGGATCCAGGGTATGAAGTGTGAGACCCTGGTGTTGACTGTTGGTGAAGTAGACGCACACTTGCCTCCAAACGACACTATTCCTACCAATGTGTATCTGTCAAAATAATGACATTATATCCATGAAAAACTTGCTTCTCTTTAATGTCCTGTGGCAATTAAAACTTAAAAGAAAAATATATAAGTATTGTAGCATATTATGTGATTGTAGTACTGGTTTTACATTTTATATAAAATGATATCAGAGCTCCTAGAGGTCCAAATGGTAATCAAAATGGATTAATGCTCTATAATTTTACACCTTAAGATCCATCTACATTAAGACAACTTATAACTATATCTGCAATTAGAAAAATGTATACTGGTTTTCTCCACTTTATGGAAAAACATTGAAATGTGGATTCAATGCCCAAAACATTTTTATTTATTTATTTTTTTAATAAACTAATAATACCTTTTGTTCTAAAACTATTTTTAAGTAGACTAGGGGACTCTGCCCCCTAGTCTACTTAAAAAAGAAAAGTGGCCGCTCCCACGTCGAATTTTAATGCTTCACTCTAGAGTGAAGCATTAAAATTGATCTCATGTTTCTTTTCAATGATGACAAAAGCACACATACTGTTAAATATCTTGTTAGCTATAGAGTCCTGTTCTCAACAGTCCTGAAAAGGACTGTTGAGAATGTTAAGTTAATATGTTAATTTGTTGTTTGTAAATAAACAATAAAAAGGTATTTGTCATATATTTAAAAAAAAAAAAAAAAATACAGTTGTTTGTCAGGCTCCATAAAAGTTTCCTTTTATATAATATAATAAGAGTATATATGAGAGTATATACTCAATAGGTTATGGGCTGCCCGCACTGTTAAGATTCAGGGCAGTTGTGTTTTAGGAAACAGACAAAAATTTCTTGTTAGAGAAAAATTTGGGAAGATGAGTGATCAGAAGGATTATCTTCCGAAGCTTGCTGAAAACAATTTCAATCATTGGAAATTCAGAGTGCGAATGTTGCTTGAAGAAAAGCAGGTCGCAGAAGTGTTAGATCTAAGCTTTCAAGAAATTGAAGAAAGGAAAAAGGAACTAGGAGCGAAGGATGCGAAGGCTAGGTCTACAATAGTGCAGTGTGTAACGGACAAGCATCTTGACCTTATTAAAGATGCTAAGTCAGCCTCACAAATGTTAAAGGCACTAGAAAATGTTTTCGAAAGGAAAAGTGTATTTTCGAAGTTACACTTAAAAAGAAAATTACTTTCTTTAAAATTAAATCATGAAGAAAAGTTGGACGATCATTTTTTTTAATTAGGGTAACTATCCGCAACTAACGGGTAGGTCCTATACAGAAGCGATCTAATCCGGCCACGGCCGACACAACACAACCTGGTCACAGAGCCTAGCCCAGACTGACCATCCTAGAGCCCCCTCCTCAGGTGCGCTTTTGCTTGCTCCCTGGACCTCGGAACCAAACAAAACAGCCGTTCAAATACTCATGCACTCTCACTCATACACACACACTCTCGCATAACATAAAAACATTCATATCTGCAGTAAATTAAAAGACTAGCTTTAACTATATAAATACTTGAAAATAAACATAACAGATAAACTCTTAGATCTAACCCGTATTGCATCCTACAAGCAATAAATCCGGGATAGATCTAATTACACTAAAAAAAAATATCAACCAATAAATCTTGGTTGTTACAAGTGACTGTATATCAATGTCAACTCCAATGGAATTAAACTTCCAGGTTAATTCAGGGGAGGATGTAGTGAATGTTCCATTTCGTGAATTAATTGGATGTTTAATGTTCATAGCCACGATGACGAGGCCAGACTTAATGTTTGCCGTCTCATATCTGAGCAGGTTTCTTGAGAGTCCTACAGAAGCTGTCTGGAAAGTCCTGGGAAGGACTGATTTAGCGATCTTGGTTTGCAAGGTGTGTGCATATGGATATGCATATGGTGTGTTATGGAATGAGAAGGGAAGTAGGAGAGTGGCTGAGGTAGTGGGGGTATGCGCACTACTATCTATTTCATTGTCTTGCTAACATTCTAATATACCATTCTCAAGCTCCGCCTTACCGGCCTAATCCCCTCACTTTATCTTACACACAGTTTAGTATGTCCCTCTCAAGATCCCCCTTTTCCCCCCAGACTAACCCCTCTTCTCTTTTAACTTGCTCTTTTACACAGTTTAGTGTATAACTCTCACTGAACTCGTTTATTTACAAAACTTTACCTGTTGGTGGCAGGGTCCAACCAGGTGACTGGTCCACCAGAATCTCCCTGACAGGATCCCTTCTTCCTCCTGTAGGTACAGAGATGACTCTGGTCGTTAGAAGCAATACGTCCCGGGTAGCTGTAAGAACAAGGTGTCGTGGGAACTACTCTAGCGTTCACCTTCAGCAGCACGTCTGAGTTATCACCGTCGTTAGCAGTGTTACCCCATCCTCAAAAATCCAAAAAAAAAAAAAAATATATAATAATTGCAAGATAAAAAGAACTTTTTATATACTACGTTTTTAAATTTTTCTGTCATAAATCATCAATTTGAAACCTGTCAAAATGAAGATTTTAAATATTGGACATACCAAAACAAATAAAATTACTTGCGGATTTTTTCCGAACTAACTTTCCATACAGCACAATTTGCTGAAAGCGAATTAAATTTTGCTGAAAGACAGATAACATTAAACTACAGATAGTATTAAAATAATTCATTGTCATCGTGTTCTGAGCTATTCTAAAAGTTTCAAATGTCTAGTTACTCGGGAAGTTAGTTAAAAATTGATTGCAAGATTTGTACTGGACAAACAAACAAACGAGAAAGCAAGCTAATAAAAAAAACATAGTAAATATATTCAGTACTACTTAAAATATTTTATTATCCAGATCAACTAGGAAGTGATATAAGTCATTATTGATATTAAATGAAATCATCAACTTCTTTTGAATATGAAACTAAAAATTTACACAAATTCATGGAATGTCTTCTGGTCTAGTGGATAGAATACCTTAATGCACCCAGGACCCAGGTGCACTGGGTTCAAATTCTGGAGATAACACAATACAATTCTATAACTAAAAATATATACAACACAGAACTCATTAGTTGCGTTGACATCAGAATAAGTTATTAGTGTAGATATGATTACTGATTATTATTTAATAGAGTTTTGTCACTATTTTTCATTCATTTAAATTCAGTGGAACCTTAAGAGCTCAAACCTTAATATCTTGAGATTCTCTCAAAGTGACTTCTGTTTTCCTTGCTAATTCGAGATTGTTAATAATCTAATACTCCAAGTAGCACAGCTGATCCAAAAGATATCCCTGGGACATCATATTGTCCAGATTTTATCCTGTCTATAATAATCGTTAGTCCATGGGTTCCCCTATGGTTATCCTGTTTTGGATGCCTCATTGGGTAATCCTATGACCTAAGTAGGATGTCCTAGGGATATCCTTAATGGAACGTCCAGTTAACAAATTAAATTAGAAGTGGATTCATTTACGTTATACAGAGGATGATGCTTCAGTGAAAGCTATAATGAACAATCCTTAAATTATTTATAAAGCCTCGTCCAGACTGGCGAACCGAACAGAGCAAACGAGCCGAACATCGTTCTCTGCGCAAGCCCAAAGTAAGATGCACAGGCGTACTTTAGACTGGGCATGCGCAGACACCAATGCTTGGCTCGTTTCCTCTGTTCGGTTCGGCAGTCTGGACGAGGCTTTAAAGTTACATATTTATGGTGTAAGACTTAAGTATTCATTTTAAGTTGCAACAAATCGGAAATGACTCATAGCCGAAAGCCAAGGGGATCGAGCATTAGACTGACTTAATTGGAGATACCAAGTTCAAATTGTGCTGGGATAACTTAAAATTACTATAGTACTATAAAATCAAAATTAGAATTAACATAGGGGTCAAACACTAAGTATTTATACTGTAATTGCTATAGCTGATAATACATATGACTCTATCACAATTCTTCATTATTTTAAAAATTTACATTTCAAGTAACCACATTAAGTTCCAAAAACAGAACGTTAGAAGGGCAGACATCGGGTCAGCTATAAGACACCCAGAAGCAAAAATTCTACATTCCACAGGATGTGTCAATGGACCAAGTGACTGCTCCATTGGTGGTGGTGGATATCCTAGGGACAAAGTCATGCTACTTGGGACAGGACATTACAAAAAGTGAATACAATTTTCCCTTGAATTTTAAGTTATTACAGTTCCACTGTATTTACATTTTAAATAACCACAGTATGTCCACAAGCTGGCCCCATTTGGATATGGACGTCCCCCAGAAGTGTGTAGATTGACAGGCCTTTTAAGATACCTTGGACCCTGGGCAAGGTATCTTGCCCTGCATTTGCTTACTTTTCACCCCTCCCAACTCCTCACCCTGGAAAAATGCCCAGTCTGCCCATTAGTAATTCTGGGCATCAAGTGATCATTAGAGAGAATGCTTTCAACCATCCATGGCATATGCCAAAAGACAAAGTGGCAGGTAGAATGGATAAAGTCATGCTATTGTGGGTTTATTGGTCCCTAATTTTTGCGTTAGAAGTAATTCTGACTCCATCGAATGCATAAGATAATATACTAATGGATACGAATGAAACACTTCACAATATATTATATACAAATATTGTTTTCTATCGCATCAATATCCATGGCAAAAAGTGGTGGTGACCCATCTTTGCTTAGCTTCTAGCAACACCTGTAAGTGGGAGTATATATTTTATAAAAACTTAAGAAATAACCAGAGAAGTGATAAGGATACCAAGGATTTTGACGTATTTGTGATCAAGATTAGGTAGAGTGGTAGGAAGACAGGCTGGTCCTATGTATTGGTTGAACTCAAGCTTAGTGGCCAGGACGAGGAGAGCAATGTCGTTAAGAAGGCTCACTCGGTGGAACTTCTCGTGCTCTATGATACGGGCAATATCAATCTCTTGCCTCATGTCGTTAGCTGTAACATAAAATTCATATTTAGAGTCAGATTTTGGAGTAGGGATTTAGTATTAACGCAAAGGAAGGCTGTTAATTTAACAGAGTAAAGTCATTAATTGATGTTGGGCAATTTTTTTTCCTCTAGAAGGGAGAAAACATTAACTTTCCACCCTAGTTTACAAGGAGGAATGGATCCCATTACAACCTAGCTGTGAAAATGAGGGAGAAAAGCAAAAGTCAGGGCGAAAAGTAAAAATCAGGACGGAATGTAAAAATAAAAGGCAGTAGAGCCAACTTATTATTCTTTTTTAAAAAATCAGTGTTAATAAATAATAAATAGATAAATCGAAATCTTAGGTTTTATTTGTGTTATTTTTCTCCCTTCTAGAGGAAAAATAACACAAATAAAAGCTAACTAAATTACTTCCTCAGTTACGCCTCGGGATTTAGGCAGTATGGTTCCCTTGGCTACGCCTCAGGAACCAATAAAAACACTCAGGTTGTAATGACTTTGTTTCCTCCCTTGGTGCATAAATAACTATTCAAACTTCATGTAATATCTGGTTCAAATTTCCAATCCCAGATAGGCTAGACATATTATCTTAGTGATGATCGCATCAGGATAATGTGTAAAATAAGTCATTATTGTTCTTCGTACTGTAATGAAAAAAGTTTGTTTTGATCATGGCGAAAAACGAGTGAAATAATCATTATAAGATAACTAGTAGGAACAAGAAAATTGTTAATTTTTGACAGAAGCGTTTTTTTTTTTTTTTTTTTTTTTTTTTTTTTTTTTTTTTTTTTTTTTTTTTTTTTT
>KZ652177.1:83972-99749 GCA_001010745.2 Gerris buenoi
TAAGGCAACCACATTTATTCCAATAAAAATAAATAATATTTGATTTGATTTGAGGTCTTTAAATAGATATAATAACTCATTTAAATTAATTTAATTAGTTTTTAATTTTTTCTTGAAAGTATACAATTAAGCCCGTTGCCATGAGCCCAAAAAATAATCAAATTATAGTTTAATTATTATCCATCTAATATTTCGCTTATATGCCAATTTTGTGTTCTCTCTAATCGGCAATGTATTTGGCACATTGGTTAGCACGTTTAACCCAAGATCCGAATGTCAGTGGTTCGAAGCACGCCTGGGTCAAAGATTTTTCACAGATAAATCTTTCACCAGGATTAGTCTCGAAACACAATTTCCGTTTCATTACTTCCGTTACACTGTAAAAATGTTTGGAATCTTGGCCGAGTCTCGAATCGCAAACTTCGTTACACGATGTCTCTATACGAAAAAATTCACTCTACCGCCGCCAAAGAAGTTTCACTTCAAAAAGAATTGTGACACATTTAAAAAGAAAGGAAAGTGTTTTATTTTTATTATATTTAAATGCCGCTTTAATTACAACTAGAGAATTGTAAACTTGCTATTTTTGAATGTGGGGTCCAGATGTGAATTTTATGGAGTCAAGAATAAATCCGTGATAAGGGAGGAAAGATAGGGTGACATTATTTCGGGGATTCGGTTCATCATCTCACCGGTGTGAATGCTAAATAAAGCAGGTGGGTCGATCTAGTCAATAACCCATCAATTCAGTGTTGCCACTCGGAAAATAAAGTATCGGGTATAGAGACGGATGATTGGGACCCTTGTTAATTTTCTCTGAGTTTGGATAACCCTTGGAATATCGAGGTAGCTGCCATCTAGTGCTTCGTCGAAGTAAATCTTCAAAGCTTTTAAGCCAGAGTATACTTAACTTGGGGCTTCCAAACTCACACACCCAAGTTTCATCATCGATACGACTCTTCGGGATTAGAGGCTCTTTGTCTAGAACCTAGAAGTACCCTCATCACCTTTACACCGCTGTTTTAACCGAAATCTCGAATGATCTAAAGACAGATCCTTAGAAAGGTTTTTAGATCTTAATCTAGAATCTTCCTTTTTTTTCTTGAATAGCAACACTGCTGGCTATTTGCCAAATCGACTCGTTCCTTCACCTATTACCTCTATTAAGCGTATCGCATTAAGACCAGTTTATTACCCTACGTTTATCTGAAGCGATGAAATTTATAAAATATATTTATTACTCCCCATACATGATTATTACCTTGACAAAGCAGTAATAAAGAGTATTAGCTACGATAGTTAATTACCTTATTCGACACACGGGCTCTAGGTAGCTAAAACAAAGTCTTTGAAATCTCATTTAATTTTCAACGGTTTATTACAAAACCTATTAAGAGCTACATCGACCGGGACAACACTGATTTATCAAAAAAACTTGTGCATCCATTATGTCCTTTTTTAGTATCCTCCATTATATCTATTTTGATAGTTCCATTATGTACAAGTACATTTTGTGTATCCTCCATTTTAACCATTATAGTATCCTCCATTATGCACATGTACATTTTGAATATACTCCATTATATCTATTTTGTGTAACATCCATTATTTACATTCAAATTTTGAGTATCCTCCATTTTGTCCATTTTGAATATCTTCTATTATGTACATTTTGAATATTTTCTATTTTTCTTTTTGAATAAGTACATGTACATCTTGAGTATCTTCCATTATGTTCTTTTTCATTATGTGAATTATGTACATGTACATTTTGCGTATCTTCCATTCTATTATGTTCTTTATCATTATGTATACATGTCCATTTTATGTAACCTCCATTATGTACATGAACATTTTGTGTGTCCTTCTTTATATCTATTTTGTGTATTCTTCTTTATTATCTATTTTGAGTATCCTCCATTATGTCCATTCTAAATATCCTTTTCGAGGACATTTTATACCGCGTTTTTTCCCATTGAGAAGTACTTTTTCCCCTGGAATTTTTAATATTGTGTGCCATTATTTGGAAAACTAGATCTTTTTACTTTTCCTCACTACTAATAGTAGGAAAAGTATTGTTTTCACAAAATTTTTTTTTTTGTTGAGATTTCAACGCAATTATCCGTTTTAGGTGTTTTTAAGACCTCCTGAATGGTTTTCAGCATGACGTATGTATGTGTGTATTGGGTATGTGTGTATGTATGTGTGTTATCATCGTAGCGTCCAAGGTATTTAACCTAGAGAGTTGAAACTTAGCAGAAAAATCAGTCCTAACCTGTAGTTGTGCCGCCCGGAAAATCAACTTTTTCCGCAATCTTGAACCCAGTTTGCTGACTCATCAAAAATTTAAAAAAATCGTAATAAATCGAAAATGGTCCTGATCGAGTTGAAATTTGGCACGAATGTACCTCTTTGTATGACAAACAAGCCCACCAAATTTAATTTTGATATTGGCCGCCATTTTGAAGTTACAAATTTTTGAATTTTTAAACTTTGACGGTTAATAATACTGTAATTAGATATAGGTTTTTGACTTATAGCATATCGTTGGAACCGGAAAAAATTAAGGAACAAATATAAAAAAACCCGATGAAATTCTATTAATTAGTTTAAAAGTTATAAGTGAATATAATTATTTATTAGTGCGATAATTTTGATGACGTCAAAGTTTGTTTACATCTGTCAAAATACCGCCAAACTTCAAATATTTAAATAAAATATTGGTATTAAAAATACGTTTTTTTTGTTTTTTTAAGAATGATAATAAATCAGTTAATTCAGAACGGTCGCCCATCCAAGTACTGACCACGTCCAATGCTGCTTCTTCCTGCTGCGAAGCAGCAGGAAAGGCCACTGTAGTGGCCTTTGAAGTTATATGAAAGTAATGACCTTGAAAATATGACCCAAAAATATGACCTTGAAAAAGATTAGATTTACCAAAAAAGTCATCATATAAAATTTAAGTGCATATAATTGTCTGCAAAAAAGGGTCTTATGGTTTTCTTGATATCTGCATAACTGCAATGGCTTTCAAGATGTTTGCAGTTAGAATCACGGTTTTTCCCATACCCAGGTATCTACTATAGTGATATATAAACTTTTTTTTTAGTTATAGCTATTTAACTAAAAATATATCCAACTTCAGAAAACCTTTAGTACAGTGAAAATTAATTAAAAAGCATGTTACAGTTTAAAAATATTTTCGACCTAAATAATCTTTTGTTAAAAACGTAACACATTTATTAAGTGTAAATGATTAAGAAAAACATTTTTTTCTGTTAAATACTCATAACAATTGTGATTGAATAAATGATTTGACGACGATTTTCCATTAAGAAAGATGAACACTCTCAATCAGCTTGCATTAACCCGAGTGATTCTCAATCATTGTATTGATTAAACAATCATAGTAAAGCTAACAGATCAATCCCATCTTCTAGTTCACTTTGCATTATTAATCACTGACTGACTTGATTCAAAGAATCGAATCAATTCCATCTACTTTTCAAAACTAAACGCTTTTAATATATTATTTATTATTCCTTTTTAAATGAGTTGTTATTTTATGTCTATGATTAGATATTATTGAAGCCTAGTTTCAACACTGCTTTCTTCTATTTTAAATATTGAATTTAATAAAGTAAATCTGTTTGATACAACACTGAACTTTCTCATATTGATCATTTCTTTCTCAAATGTTACCATTTTATTTCGAATTCTCGCGGTAAAATTTAATAAAATAATGTTATAAAAATAATTCCTTCTCGGTGGGGAATCGAACCCGATCTCTTACCCTTTGTAACTAAATTTACATTTAGTAATATCTCGGAAACTATCAATTTTCCCGGGAATACGACTTATATTATTAAATTCGTTTTGAAATTGACTATACAAAATATTTTGATGTGTTTTTAATAAAAATCGTTAAAACCCGTTTTTGAAAAATATTTTTTTATGTTTTATCAGCGGTTTTTATCACAGTTTTTGTGGGGTACAGCTTCCCAAATTTAGAGCTTAATGTGTACAGACGACATACATTTATTTTCTTAAAAAAAAATAAATAAACTTTTGTTTACGTGGTTTCTTTGTTTATCCCTTTTTACAAGCTGTTATTTCACTTTCAATGTATGTATGTATGTTCGGGTCAAATCTTGCAACTGAATTTTAAAGCAGTTATCCTCAACCGATTGAATTGAAATTTTGCATACAAGTTTAGTTTGTATGACAATGCATGATTAGCTAAGTGAAGTCATTCTAAATCCAATATGGCGGGCAGTTCAAGATGGCGTACTAGTTATTTTTTAAGCACCCACGTGATATAGGTATCAAATGAAAGGGTTTGCTGAGAAGAAAAAAAATAAAAGCTTGTTTTTTTTTGTTTTTTTTTTAAATATTTATTTTTATAATCATCTTATTTATATAACTCTGTTTTGGTGCGGGTTGTTGGGTGAGTAATTAAACTAAACAATTTTATCTTCGTTGACGAACTTTCGCTCAATTTCGCCTCCTCCGAGGCATATTCGATTCGTGCCGGTATAACTTACGTTTAAAAATATTTGTTGCATTTATTTTTTTTTTGAAATAGAGGTTCTAGATGTTGTCAGTAGAATGAAAAAAAATATGTACGTTAAAAGACAATTCCAATTTCATTGGATGGTTACTACCAACTTATGTAATTGACTATTTGGCATTATACCAGCACGATTATGCCTCGGTAGGGGCGAAATTTAGCCGAAAGTTCTTCAACGAAGATGGAATAGTTTAGTTTAATTACTCACCCTTAACGACACGATGCAAAACAGAACACCTTTTCTTAAAATAATTAAATTACACTTAAAAATAATTAAAATACACTTAAAATTTATCTGATTGTTCTGCTGAAACTTCAAGTATGCAAATTAAAACTTTTATTATGTACAAGAGCAAAAATTTGCTTCATAATATCTTGTAAATCTTATTCTCATTTTTTTTTCCCCAAAATTTGGTTTTATAATTAATTAAAGGATTTAAATTTTTAACTCGATTCAGCATAGATAAAAATGTGATTTAGTCTCATTTCCTTCTTTCATATTCTGTTTGTCTTCTGTAGAAGTTTCCCTTTTCTATTTCCTCCTCTTTTTTCCCTCTGAAAGTCAGGTAATACAGTTTTTGGTGTATTGATCCAAGATTCGTCTTGTTTTTGGTCATTAGATATCTACACACGTACGGACGTACGGCCCTTTCTTAAGTGAAATCCTTGCATGACCGAGGAAGGTGGAAAGAACCATACAATTAATCAAAAAGAATCCCAAAACTTAAAAATTAAACATATTTGCGTATGTTTTTTGTGAAAGAACATATACTCTGTTAAAGTAAAAACCTATAAGAATTTAAATTGAGGATTATTAGAAGGACCACTTGTTTGCAAGTTATGATATGAAGAGGTACGTACTTGCTCTATCTTAGGACCACAAGGTCTTATAATATGTATATAAATATATAACGTATATATAAAGGGTGATTCATTTTAGGGTAGTATTTTCAAAAATTATTTATATACCTAAAGGCAACACACCAAAAAATAGTTTTATGAAATAATCAATAGTATGTAACAAAAGTGTGGAATGTCATAAATTTATTTATTGAAGATTATCTCTTTAAAAATGTTGACCGTAACTGCGCCTAACTTCGCCCAATTTTTGATCACGCGTTCCACCATTTCAACAGGAATTTGGTGAATTACAGAATATTTTATTACTCAAATTGAAGCCTGTGATCTTAAAGAAATTTTAATCCAGCAAGATGGTGCCACAAGTCACACAGCTCGTGAAACATTGACTTTACTGCAAGAAACATTTAGTGAGCAGATAATATCGCTTCGAGGCCGTCAAATGGCTCATGCGATTTGACACCTTTGGACTTTTTTAGGGTCCGTAGGCAAAAGCCAAGGACCCTTGGCCCCCTGTCCGTCCGTCGCATGCTCTCAAGGCTTCGTCCGATGACTTTGAAATTTGGCACATATATGTCTTCTACCTACCCACACATGTTAAAAATTTAGCGACTTAAAAAAAATATTTAAAAAAAAATTTGTGGTAAAAAAACGAAATTTTTTTTTCCGACATCGTGAGGGGTATCATATTAAAGGGTACGTCAAGCTGATTACAAAAATATATAATTCTTTGGTTATAACTTTGATAGGGCAAGCGTAGGCTCGTTTGAAGTGGGTGAGAAACGTGTCTCGCCCCCTCTATCTCGCTTATGTGAAGTGCAAAAAATCTAAAAAAAATCCTGAACATTCTTCGACCAAAAGTAAAGATATCACTTTTTGGAAATTTCGATTTTTTTTTTTTTATAATTACAGTCTTCTCAATGTATTTATATGTTTACAGTCCGGTTTAGTGGCAATAAAATACATCGTCAGAAGTTTTTTTTATGTGTTTTGAGAATAACAGACCCATAGTATATTTCAAAGTAAGCTTTGAAACCATAAATAGGGTACTACTTAACTATATACAGTGTGGCCTACGGACCCTCGTTGTGTGCTGACTAGCACTCACTTGACCTGTTTATTCTTTAGGATAAGCCTGCAACCATTGAAGCGTTGGAAGCCAGGATCACGTAATCCACCAAATTCCTGTTGAAATGCTGGAACGCGTGATGGAAAATTGGGCTCAAAGAATGAATCAAGTTAGGCGCAGTTACTTAAAATAAAAATGTTACCTCGGAACAAAAATATCTACTTAGAACCGGGGACCGTGCGCCCATGGCGCTCTAAAGAAAGAGCGATTTTTTTTTTTAAATTTGCTCGAAAAATGAAGAAACAATTACATTTTTAGGTAGGTATATTATTAAAAGTATGATTAGGGTTTAGTTATCCAATATAAATATAAAGCCAAAGGTTTGATATTAAATTTGAGTAACGAAGTTGTGTAACGGAAGCCGTTGTTATTATATCTATTTAAAGACCAGCAAATCAAAACAACCCTTTATTTTTATTGGAATAAATGTGGTTGCCTTAGGGTAGCAATAACAAATCATTTCGAGGTAGGTCGGCATCGTCGGGTCACTACTCGATTATATAAATGATAATATAATATATAATATAAACATTGTTTTTCCAATTAAATTTCCCATAACCATTTCTTAATCCTGAAATAATAAATTCGTCAAAAAATGAAAGAGAGCAATGCATTCTAAAACTTAAGTTAAACTTCTAATGCGTGAGAGCCTCACACATATTTTTACCTCACACATAAAAATAATGGTTTGTTTTGATATGATGGAGTTAAAAAAATATAATAACTTATCTAAATAGTGACCGATAATTTTATCAAAGCTAAACGTTATAATTAATAAGATTACATTTTGATTTGCTAGCAATAAAAGTATAAGTTAGTTTTGATTTGTTGGTCTTCAAATAGATATAATAGCCGCATAGATTCAAATAGATATAATAGCAAATCAAAATTGTAGCCGACAATTTTATTAACATTATATTTTTGATTTGTTTTGTATTGAAAAATGTCACTTTTTGATTAAGGCATATATAAACAAACAATGCGCTTTTTTTATTACCCTAACCAACCATCCCTTGTTTTTGTTTATTGCCTCGGGAATGACGTCACAGTTTATAGTTCCCCAACGTCATTCCGCTCAACACCGTCTTTTACAATGAGAACCTCCCCTTTCTCCCCCCGTGAACCTCCCCCTAACCCCTCTTATCTCCTATCTCACTCTTACTTAACAGTTAAGTATATTTCACTCTCACTGAACTTGTTAGTTTACAAGACTTTCTTTAATAATATAGATAGATATTTTTAATTTTTAAAAACACTACTTTTAAATGAATCACCCTTTAAATGACCTTGTGCTCCTCAGATCAAGCAAGTAAGTATTTCTTAATATCATAACTTATAAGAATTTTTAGCAAGTGACTCACAACTTTTGGCACAATATAAAATTAATTGTTATCATGTGGAAAATACCTATTTCTATCCGGTACGTTTTATGGGCCAAAAATACAAATGATATATCAAAAGACATTTTTACATACGTCTTTCTTGTTATAATATTCTGTTTTTCTTTTGTAAACACTTGTTATATCTTAGAAATATTCTTTACTTTGTAAAAACGGTAAGTGGAGGGGGGTAAAACGCGTCGTTAGTAATTATTTGTGTTTAAATAAATTATATCCGTTAGTTCATCTCTTGCCAGAGTGTCTGCCGTTTCTTACCAATTATATCTGTATAAACTTTACGCCAAATACATTTTTTCATTAGTTTTTGTTCATCGAATTTATTTGTATTTTCTTTAGTTGAACAAATATGGCTGATGGGAGTCGTTACTCTGATGTCACCCATCATTAAATATATAATAGTGATAAAGATCAGTCTTTGTAGCCCATTTTGCCGTAGTATTGTTACAAGGAATGTGTTCTAAAAATTGGCTTTAGTGAGGCTAACTTTAGCTGCTTCATGTGCTGCTTCCAAACGGCGAAATATGCAACTTGTCAGTTATTTCAGTTTTATCCAAAGAGGTTAAAGTTGTTGAGGAGCATAGTCCAATATCCTTGATTCAAAAGTCGCTTAAAATTTGAATCACATTTGTGTTTTTGGCTGTTTTATCTTATCAACGACGAAAACACGTAAAAACTGACAAATGGAAAACACTTATCGAATTAATTTGTTATGTTCCTCTTAAACCCTAAGTGCTCGATTAGTAAATACAATTTTTATGATCCGACATCTTAATTCACCTGGTGGTCATTTATATCCAAACATAAAGATGTCTCCAGAACCAATTGCAGTAAAATCTTGAAGAGGATGACAAATCTTCCAATCTGCTGGATTTGTTAATCGGGGAGTACGCTATTTTGAAATTTTCTCGGTCTTTATAAAATTGAAATGCATTACTTCCGGATTAATTAATTTAATTTTAGAGATTAGAAATTTACTAAGGACAAATTGACATTTAAGAATGCTTCTCCTGCAGTCGAAATCAGTTTCTAATTTGAAAGTTTTGCAAATTATCTTTTATCCATGGGGTGGCATCTACATATTCTGTTTAGGAAAAGAATTTTAATGTTTCTTGAAAATGGTGTTAATAAATTTATAGAATAAAAAANAACTGTCTGTGGAACCTCTGTGCGTTGGTCAACTGTCTGTGGAACCTCTGTGCGTTGGTCAACTGTCTGTGGAACCTCTGTGCGTTGGTCAACTGTCTGTGGAACCTCTGTGCGTTGGTCAACTGTCTGTGGAACCTCTGTGCGTTGGAAAACAGTCTGTGGGTTTGACTTGCCGAAGGTATTAAATTAAGTGTGCAACTTTATTTAAGAAGCACCCATTTATACGGCGATGCCAGGTGTACAGGTGTACACTGTATGGACCCGAGCTGGAGTAGAATACTGAACCCTTAATCTCCTGATTCCAAATCAAAGATCAAACCAATATCAATGACCTGCAAAGAGCCCTTGGAAGATGTATATTGCGAATATTAGTTTTCTTAGAAGCGTAACTAGCTGAAACAGATAAAAATGTATACGGATGTGATAAGAGATTGGAGCAATTAATACTAAACGATACAAATACTAAGGGACAGATCTAGAATCGTGTCAGTATGTATGTTGACGCCAGGCACCCAGGCACCCAGGCACTCCCCCAGGCACTCCCCCAGGCACCCAGGCACAAAAGTGAAGTTAATATAAAGGATTTAAAAACAAAAGACATTTAAAATATCCCACTCCTTAAAGGCCTCGCATACACTCACTTGGACTTGCTGTCCAATTTAGTAGCATTGTAGATAAAGTTGGATTGGATTGTGCATGAGCAGATGAACAATCATGTTGAAGATATTGCGTTTATATTTATGGGCGGATTAGAATGTTTTGTCAACCTGTTGGAATGTGCATGGGCTAGTTTCGAAGACAAATTGGGGACCATTGGGCATGGGAATCAAGTCATTTTTTGTAAATGAGAAAGGTGGTCAGAACGAGTTGAGTCGGACAGTTTAATGTTTCTCTTAAAAAATGTTAAAATGATAATATTTTGATATAACTTTTAACCAAACATACTGTACAATTAACAAAATAAATAAAGAGGTCTGATGTTGAATGTGTGTAAATAAAATGAAATACCGATACCCTGCAGAGTTCAAAAGAAAAATATCAGATTTTTTTTTAGTTAAACGTTTGAAATAATGATAGATATAAAGGTACACGAATTTTATCTTTTTGTTTTGTTTATTATTCTTTTTAATAGACAGGGGGGNTGTGGAACCTCTGTGCGTTGGTCAACTGTCTGTGGAACCTCTGTGCGTTGGTCAACTGTCTGTGGAACCTCTGTGCGTTGGTCAACTGTCTGTGGAACCTCTGTGCGTTGGTCAACTGTCTGTGGAACCTCTGTGCGTTGGTCAACTGTCTGTGGAACCTCTGTGCGTTGGTCAACTGTCTGTGGAACCTCTGTGCGTTGGTCAACTGTCTGTGGAACCTCTGTGCGTTGGTCAACTGTCTGTGGAACCTCTGTGCGTTGGTCAACTGTCTGTGGAACCTCTGTGCGTTGGTCAACTGTCTGTGGAACCTCTGTGCGTTGGTCAACTGTCTGTGGAACCTCTGTGCGTTGGTCAACTGTCTGTGGAACCTCTGTGCGTTGGTCAACTGTCTGTGGAACCTCTGTGCGTTGGTCAACTGTCTGTGGAACCTCTGTGCGTTGGTCAACTGTCTGTGGAACCTCTGTGCGTTGGTCAACTGTCTGTGGAACCTCTGTGCGTTGGTCAACTGTCTGTGGAACCTCTGTGCGTTGGTCAACTGTCTGTGGAACCTCTGTGCGTTGGTCAACTGTCTGTGGAACCTCTGTGCGTTGGTCAACTGTCTGTGGAACCTCTGTGCGTTGGTCAACTGTCTGTGGAACCTCTGTGCGTTGGTCAACTGTCTGTGGAACCTCTGTGCGTTGGTCAACTGTCTGTGGAACCTCTGTGCGTTGGTCAACTGTCTGTGGAACCTCTGTGCGTTGGTCAACTGTCTGTGGAACCTCTGTGCGTTGGTCAACTGTCTGTGGAACCTCTGTGCGTTGGTCAACTGTCTGTGGAACCTCTGTGCGTTGGTCAACTGTCTGTGGAACCTCTGTGCGTTGGTCAACTGTCTGTGGAACCTCTGTGCGTTGGTCAACTGTCTGTGGAACCTCTGTGCGTTGGTCAACTGTCTGTGGAACCTCTGTGCGTTGGTCAACTGTCTGTGGAACCTCTGTGCGTTGGTCAACTGTCTGTGGAACCTCTGTGCGTTGGTCAACTGTCTGTGGAACCTCTGTGCGTTGGTCAACTGTCTGTGGAACCTCTGTGCGTTGGTCAACTGTCTGTGGAACCTCTGTGCGTTGGTCAACTGTCTGTGGAACCTCTGTGCGTTGGTCAACTGTCTGTGGAACCTCTGTGCGTTGGTCAACTGTCTGTGGAACCTCTGTGCGTTGGTCAACTGTCTGTGGAACCTCTGTGCGTTGGTCAACTGTCTGTGGAACCTCTGTGCGTTGGTCAACTGTCTGTGGAACCTCTGTGCGTTGGTCAACTGTCTGTGGAACCTCTGTGCGTTGGTCAACTGTCTGTGGAACCTCTGTGCGTTGGTCAACTGTCTGTGGAACCTCTGTGCGTTGGAAAACAGTCTGTGGGTTTGACTTGCCGAAGGTATTAAATTAAGTGTGCAACTTTATTTAAGAAGCACCCATTTATACGGCGATGCCAGGTGTACAGGTGTACACTGTATGGACCCGAGCTGGAGTAGAATACTGAACCCTTAATCTCCTGATTCCAAATCAAAGATCAAACCAATATCAATGACCTGCAAAGAGCCCTTGGAAGATGTATATTGCGAATATTAGTTTTCTTAGAAGCGTAACTAGCTGAAACAGATAAAAATGTATACGGATGTGATAAGAGATTGGAGCAATTAATACTAAACGATACAAATACTAAGGGACAGATCTAGAATCGTGTCAGTATGTCTAGATGTGGACCCGGGAGGCTGCGTTGTATAAGATGGGAATCATCTCCCCGTCCTCTTGTGTAGAGAAATTTATTTTTAGTTTTCAACTCAAAGATTTTTTGGCTACCCTTGCCAAGCTCACCTTAACATTCTCTCATCATTTACAACTAAATATTATTTACAAATTCTTTCACATTGCATCAGACAAGCAGAAAAATCAATACATTCAATATAATATCCAGTTTTGTTTCTTTCGTAAACTTTAGTAGACTTTAAAAGAATATAAACCAGTAAGTACTGGGGGATATATTTGCAGTGAAATGGGTTAATTTTAATGATTAAAGTTGAAATGAAGACTGAAGTATGGTACAAAGTAATAATACTTTGTCTCCGCAATTGCTTTAATAAGAGAAACCTTCTACCAATGATTTATTCGCAAGGGGGAAACTTCCCTTACGTTATTTTGATTTTAAGCTATAATCAAGATCATAATTGCCTATTTATTTTATGAGTTTAAAGTACATTTTATTATACAGATACTAAAGATGTAATTGATAAAGCCAGGCCCATACATTGGGCATCATGGATAGGCCAATGTTTGGTCCAACATTGGTGCTTCTTTCACAAATCTCATAGGCAATTGGGAATATACATACCTACACACTTGTAACTTTTTGCGAGTGTTTACATCAGGATTCTTAATCCTGAAATAATAAAATCTTTAACAAATGCAAAGAAAGTAATGCATCAAACTAACTGTTTCTAGAACTTAAGTTTCACTTCTTAATGCGTGAGAGTCTCACACATATATTTTAAAATGAACAAATATATCGAATATTTTCTATTTTAATAGAAAATTAAATTAATGAGGATAAATAAAGACTTCTTCATTGAATTTGGCCGCCACGGAAGACCGCCTGCCCCGCGTGGCGTAGCACCGGTGCTCGTTGTGCATATAATTATGCAGTAAACATATAATATCATATCAGAGATGGGCGAAGCCGGTCGTTCCGATGAACGGGGTCCCAAGCGAACAGGTGTTGGGAGTTCGTTCCATCTGGCCATACAACTTCGAACACTGAACATAGTACCTATACTAATATTTTGTTATAAAAAAAAGGAAACAATGCATTTTAAAACATAAACACTCTTTCGACCGAAGACCGAGTAAGTGTGAACAATGATTACCATTGGATGACTAGACAGAACAAACTAAACGACTTATGACCGATTATGGAAAATCCATTCCTTCGAACAATTGCAAATGCTCGATTTATCGAACTATCAGAAACTTTGGCAGGGAACGAGGTTACTCGTTTATTTACTTAAGACCGTTAATTTTAACCTTTTCGTTCGAGACCCATCTCTAAAGCCTGTTTGGCCATACACGCATATATGGCAAACTACGCTTGCCCATACGATATGGCAAACTACGCTTGCCCATACGATATGGCAAACTGCGCTTGGCCAACGTGTGGATTTGAGTTGGTGCTCGTGACTTTACTACCTTTAATTTTTACCTTAATTATAAATACAACTATGATCTGGATCTAGATAATAACATTTGATTTATAATAAATTGACTTCTATATAAATATTTTTAAAAACAAGCTTTTATTCGTATTCTTCTCACCAAGCCTTTTTATTTGACACCCATATCACGAGCGTGCTTAAAAAATAACTAGTCCGCCATACTTTAGTCCACCATTGGATTTAGAATGACATCACTTAGCTAAACCATGGATTGTCATCCAAATTAAACGTGTATGCAAAATTTCAATCCAATCGGTTGAGGATAACTGCTTTAAAATTCAGTTGCAAGATTTGGCAAACATACATACATACATACATTGCAAGTTAAATAAAAGCCTTTAAAAAGACACATGTTTTTTGTTAATAATAAAATCATTGGTGAATTGAGAATGGGTAGATTGGAGAAAAGGACAAACTTGGGGAAATATATGGAAATTAAATTGGATCTGTAAACCGAGTGGTGTAATGTGTTTTAAGAGACTAAAAAAGTATTACAGATGGCTTTCAGATCCTTAACAGTAATATAATTACCTTAAAGTACATTTCTTTTATTAAAAACTCAAACTCAATTTGAGTTTAAAAAGGTTCAAATAAACTTTATTTGAGTTTTAGAAGTGTTCTTTTTTTTAAGTTTAAAAGTGAATGTTTTTTCTCTCCTTAAAAAAAAAATACCTCTTTCATATGATAATTCGTTTAGTTTTAGTCAATATATCAACTCTTTGATGTAGATTTTTACGGTTATTTTAATTTTTAAATGTTTATCTGAGGTATATATTTATCAGCTTAAAATGTTATTGGTTACATGTGTGGTACGCTTAGATTATAAAAATTAAAGCATTGCCCATGCGCAGTTCATTACAACACTGCAAATAGACCAAGGCGCAGGCGCAGGCGTGGCAGTACAGTTAAAGGAATTATCCGCATCGATCTAGTAAAGCACTTAAGTGAGAGTTATGTATAATTTTTTTTTTAGCGAATTCTAGTTGTTTTAATACAATTTGAAAAGTATGGTTTTACTTTAAGCTCGATACTATAGATAATGTAAGTTTAGATGACCTTTGTGAAGGTTGCATTTTGCATTTTTACTGTAGGTACCTTATTAAATATACCTATTGATAATAAGCGGGAATTAATGTTGCACAAGATTTATATGTGTTTTAACTTAAACCAAATACATATGCATACTATTTCCTGGTCAGAATAGTGATAGGGAATCTATAAAAAACCGATATTGACTACTGTCTATAAGATCAGATTTGGCACAATCAAAAGGCGGGAAAATTTTGAGGGAAACGATTTTATTGGTCCCCCGTGTTGAATGCAACTTCAGAAAAAAATGCTCTACTCTACCCCGGTTTCACAAAAAAATATAACATGGCAACACCGATTTTCCCTTTTTATAACCCCAAAACTACCTCCACGTTTATTGTTTCCCGCCTTCGATTGAGCCAACTCTAATCTTATAGACTATAGTCAGAATTAGATTTGCCTTATTATATTTTGCATTTGACTATAACTGAAAAAGCAATGGGTGGATTAATTATTCCAGTTTCTTCACGTCCTCACTAACACGAATTTTGGTTATTATATGACGGGGAATAAGCCCCTTTACACGTGATGTCATCATCCTACTAGATGCTTTCATCTACTGGATGTCATCATCCTCCTGGATGCTTTCATCTACTGGATGTCATCATCCTCCTGGATGCTTTCATCTACTGGATGTCATCATCCTACATGGATGTCATCATCCTACTTGATGCTTTAATTTACTGGGTGTCATCATCCTACTGGATGTCATCATCCTACTGGGTATCATCTTCAGTTGAATTTGTAAAACATGTTTGACCCTTCTCGGAATCAAACTAGATGTGTTTAGGCAAGTTTAGTGAATACTAATCCTCTTGTTAAAATTGGTTTTGCTTAATATATTATTCATGATGTGTCTAAAGCTCTTCTTGGAGTTTCTACATCGTAAAAATAACTTTCCTCAACTAATCTTGAACCCACAACCTTGGTTTCTTCTTAACTTAATACATTAACCTTTAATTTCAAACTTGCTGTTTGTGATTTTGCTGTTAGGTTAATTTTTTTTACTTCTATATTTAGCTAAAATAGAAGAATTTGTACCAAATGTATTACTAATAATTTCCCTTCAAAATCAAGACAGTACTATTGTAAAGCAAATAAAAAATATAATAACCATCATAATTCGTTTGAAATATTTGAATGCTCTATTTGTTTAACAGTTTCTATGTTTAGCAGGGTTAATGATTCGTTTTTACCCCCCCCCCCCCCCC
>KZ652177.1:110738-122352 GCA_001010745.2 Gerris buenoi
ATAAGATGTTTATTAGAAATCTTTATTTTTTTTCTTTTTTTCTTATTACTAATTGAGATGTTTTCCGCTGTGAATCATCTGCATATATACTATGTTCTATGAATAAATTAAGTATTACCTTAAAAATACATATTTTATGAGATGATTATTAAGAAATCTTTTTTCTTTTCTTATAAGTCCTTGAATTATTAAGTGGTGAGCACTGCATTGCTGTCGAGTCATCAAGTAATATTGAAATTCATCTAACTTGAATGAAACATAGTTATAAATGAATGAGACGCAATCACTGTCCAACATTTTGTTCTTTTATAAATCAAGCATGTGAAAATATAGAGACAGCATATAAATAAATTAAAGATTAAAAATTTGCTTGGAATATAAAATTCTGGTTGTTTTAATTTTAAAATCAAAGCTGAAGTAGTAGTGAATATTTTATTATTAAAAATAATTATCAGCGACACAAGAGAGAGAGAGCCTTGTAGATCTGTTGATGGGCTTATACATTATACAGGGTGGCTCACGCTCAAACATTCCTAAGATATTTTTTAAGTTTCAAAACAAATAATTTGCAGCTTTATCTCCCAATTACATACCATTATTATTTTATTTTTTCTCGAAGTTTTGAAGTTGTAATTAATAAATGATAAAAAAAAAAAATCTCGTCAAGTACTTGCCAAAAAGCTACTAAAAGGGTTTCTTCGGTCATTAAAATTAATATTTTCTTTATTTTTTTATTTATTCACAGATGTATAAAAATATTAACTTTAGGGTAGCAAGTTGTGCTGTGCGTATTATCCTTTAGCATCGTAGGTTTCACTTATTTGGTTCTTTTGCGGGGTAAAATGGCCGCCATTTTGGAAACACAATGAATATTTGCGATCTACTCTTCAACCTCTTTAAAATGATACCCCACTTAAAAATTACAAAAAAAGTTCGCATTTGCTTGCTGATCGAAGAAACTTTTTAGTTGCGGGGTTGTGAACATTTTTATTGTTATCTTAGCAACAAATTTTAACTTGTATACTAAATGTTATATCTCTAGCTACAATAGCTCGGAAGATATAATCTAAGATGCGACTGACGGACACACAGACTACCAAAACTATAAGGATTTCTAGGATGTCCTCGAATACCCTAAAATAATTTTTTTTATTTAATGATTTTTAGAATTGTATAGAGATATTGGAAAGAGACATTAGACCACAATTACAAGATAAAAGAACTTTTTATATACTACGTTTTTACTTTTTGTTTTTGGTCATAAATCATAAATTTGAAATTTGAAACCCGTCAAAATAAAGACCGTAAATATGGGTCATGTCAAAACAAATAAAATAACTTGGGGATTTTTCCGATTTCCATACAGCAAAATTTGCTGAAAACCAATTTAATTCAGCTGAAAGATGGCAAAAAGTATTAAAATAAAGCATTGTCATCGTGTTCTGAGCTACTCAGAAAGTTTCAAAGGTCTAGCTACCCGGGAAGTTAGTTAAAAATCAATATAGCAAGATTTGTACTGAACCCACAAACAAACAAACAAGAAAGCAAGCTAATAAAAACGTAGTAAAAAATAAATACCAGCGATGTACTGCGAGCTATAGATCCCATTGCGGAGGAAACTCGCGACAACAGGCGAAGTCGCTTGCGTATTAGGAGTCGATTCCGCTCTTCTGAATGGACGGGATAAGACGCGTTCATTCACGCGTTGTCGCTCTTTGTAGCTTTCAGTGGAAGACCTTTCTCAATATTAAAATTGTTGCCATCTTAAAACAAAATGGTGGACCAGTCTTACTTATTCTAGCTTAAAACTAGCTCTTTGAAGCTAGCTGAATAATTAAGTACATGTAATTATACGTAGAATAGAAAGAAAGAAAGATCTAAAAGATCCTCATGTGAATAGCATATATGTGTGTCGATATATGTATATATATATATATATATATATATAACATTTTGGACCCAGAAATGCATACATAATATTGTTAGAGTTAGGTTAGAGCAATGTACATTTATATTTTAAAATGTACTTAAAATACTTTAATCTTTTGCCTTATTTTTAATTTAAGTTGCTTTTTTAAAATATAACTTTAGATTTAAAGAAAAAGTGACTTAAATTTAATAAGAACTTCTCATTAGTGCTTTCATTTGCGAGGCTTCTTGTTAATTTGTTAAGAAAGCAGCGCAGCCAAGCGGCAGATAGTTAAAACTTGAAGTTCTCTTTTCATACCTCTGTTATTTTTAAAATTTAAATTAAATTTGTTTTTTCTACCATAATCTTACTACAAGATAAAACTCTGATTCCATTAGTTAGTTAGTTGTTTTGGGATTTTAGTTTTTCAATAATAATAATAATAATAATATTAATAATAAGTAATAATAATAATGTGTTGTGGAGGATCTACATGGAGAAGAGTAGCTATGGACAGAAATGAGTGGAAGAGAATGGAGCAGGTATATAAGGAGGTGTATCTACACGAATAATTATTAAATAATAATATTTGTTAATTTATCGAATGAGGATATCCCTACCGTCGATACTTGCTTGGTCTGGAGATCACTGGACCGGTTTCGGCTAAACGCCATCTTCAGCAGAATCGAAGTCTCGTAGCACTCAACACACTCATCGAGTCTACATGAGAGAATGAAGTTGAACTTCATTCTCTCATGTAGACTCGATGAGTGTGTTGAGTGCTACGAGAGACTTCGACTCTGCTGATGATGGCGTTTAGCCGAAACCGGTCCAGTGATCTCCAGATCAAGCAAGTATCGACGGTAGGGATATCCTCATTCGATANATTTATTTATTAAATTTGTTAATTTGTTTATATATTTATTAAATTTGTTAATTTGTTTATATATTTATTAAATTTGTTAATTTGTTTATATATTTATTAAATTTGTTAATTTGTTTATATATTTATTAAATTTGTTAATTTGTTTATATATTTATTAAATTTGTTAATTTGTTTATATATTTATTAAATTTGTTAATTTGTTTATATATTTATTAAATTTGTTAATTCGTTCATTTATTTAATTTGTTATAAACATAGTGTCGTAATTTCTATTACATATTTTTTTACGAAAATTATTTTTGTTTTTATATATTTTGATATTTATTTGAATTAGACTTTATCAGTGTAAATAATAATATTATCTATGAATTTAATAATTTAAAAAGAAATAAATATGAATGTTTATAACCTGTTAGTAGTATACTTCTTTGTTTAATAATTTAATAAGTTTAATATGTTCAAATAATTTGATATGTAATTTAATATTTTGCTGCCGAACACAAAGACCACATTGGTCACCACAGCTACGGTGATGGCGCGAAAATACAATTCTTAGATTTTGATTTCTTTGATTTTTTTTTTTAGATTTACTCTTTTTGAGGTACCTGAGTCCAAAAAAGTAGATTTAAAAAAATGTCTGTCTGTCGTCTGTCGTCTTTCGTCTGTGCAGACGCGAGGAGCCAAAACTACTGGGCTGATTTTGACGAAATCTGGCATACATGTTCAGAAAAATCATACCCCTTGGCAATCGAGAAATGATTTTTAGCTCCAAATTTGAAGGATTTACCCCATAAAAACTCTGAAAAAAATGTTAAATAAACATTTTTCTTTATAAAATGGTTCCGACGATTTTGATTAGAAAAAAAAAATGGTAAAATGTTGTCTATTTAAGTACCAATATAACGATATAAGCCGTTTACCCAGGAACAAATCTAGTCCCTGAGAAAATAGCTTTAAACGCGGACGGAGAGAAGCCGGGTTCGATTCCCCGCCGAGGAAAAGTTATTTTTATGATAAATTTTGATGATATGATTAATAATAATTAAATGTACCTGTAAGAAAACACGAAAACTAATAAATAGAAAACACTGGGCTAAGATGCCTTCTAAAGATATCAATCAAAAGAATCAAAGAAATCAATGAAAGATCATAACAAACTTAATACTAAAAGCATTTACTTGCATTGAGAAGATAATTGATGCATAGAATTTAATAAAGGAATAGCTATAAACAACAGCATATATTGAACTGTTTAAAAAGTTTATTTTTAAATCATAAGAAATAGTTCAACAGCGGAAATTATCTCTTCAGAACAGTAGATAAACAAGCAAATCAGCTGTATTTTGTTTATAACCTGACTGATCGCGGAGTGAGGTAACTGAAACCAGCGAATACGTCTGCTTGGCTTCATGTATATATTGCTAACTATATAGCCGACAAGGTCCATGCCAAGGTCCGCTAACTATGAACCCACCTTAATTTAAACAATGTTGCTATAAACCACAAAGCATTTACTAATAATATAACAGCTGAATTATATGGAAAAAATATATTTTTTAATCGCTTTTAACCAGATTTGAGGCATTGTGGAATTTGCACATTCATGTTTCTGGTGTATAAGGGGTACTATATAGTATGAACTATACAATGGGGGAAGTGTGACGTCACTTACGTAAAAAAGTGTGTCTTGTTATGTTGGCTAATCTGCGCTGGCTCATATCAAACAATATACAACTGGGTTTTATCAGTGCTATTTTATTTTATTATTATTTTTTAATCAATTTTTATTAATTTAAGAATGAAAAATGTCTTAATTCTTTGAATTTGGGTGCAACCTTAGAGCCTTAAATGATAAATGTCACTTTTACCGCAATATAAATCAATTTTCTGTGTGTCGTAACATCTGTAGTAAGTTATCTTTTATATCTTATTTGAGTTATTTGTGAGAATTATTTGTTTTATCGTCTATAATTATAAATTTATTGGCTTATTAATGATATTACTGATATATGTTTAGGTTAAAAAAGCTTTTAATAGAATAAAAATAGGAAAAAAACTATAAAATGCTTACAGAACACAAGTAAACAATTGTTTGTTATGAGCCAAAAAAAGATAACCTGACAAAAAATCGTGAAAGGCGCCTAACGTCACAGCAACCTTCGCCTCTTTACGTGACCTCTCTGACGCGACGTATTACCAAGTTAAATAATACTGATCAATTTACCAAAAGTTACAATAAAAAAACAATTCATCCTTAAATCCACCAGCGGGGAATTGAACTCGGACTCTTGCCCTTTGCAAAATACACATAAATAAATACACATTTCTTAAGATAACATGAGAAACATTATTGTGTTTATAACAAAACAAAAACTAAAAACCAGAAGCACGTTTTAACGGTGTTTACAATTGTTTTTAGTACAACACGGAAACATGTTTTGGATACAAATCTCTGTTACTTAATGCTCTCTCACAGCTGGAATATTTACCTCCGTGTGACGTAACCACTCCAGAATTAGATTAACCCACCTACACTAACATCACTATAAATACCATGAGACGATTCCAAACCGTACATTTTAAACTTTAAAAAAACTTTTTTTTTGGTCATTCATTTNGCCCAAAGGTGCATCTTGGCATTTATGATAACTATACTACTTTTTGGAGTTTTCACATTTAATGTATCCAAGATGGCGGCCAATATGACGGGAGATAAAAAAAAGTTACCATGACATGTTATACATCAAATCAAAGGTCTTAACGTGTGGAAAAAGAACATGCATACTATTAAAATTTTTCACTTAATAATTTTAACTTAATCGAACAGAAACCCGCGCTTTGCACCTACCGGAGGTACTTACTTTGAAGTGCGCCTTACTCGTTTAATTTGATGGATTTATAAACTACGGTCAATTAATTTTATTTTATAATTTTACCAAGCATGTATAATAATTATATCTAGATGCCTCAAAGTTTATTTTGTCCGCTATACGTCGCGTCAGAGAGGTTACGTAAAGGTGACAAAGGTTGCTGTGACGTCATGCGTCCTGAACTATTGTTCGTCAGGTTTTCCGACTTCTGGCTCATAATATACCATTGTTTACTAGTGTTCTGTATGCATTTCATAGTTTTTTCCTCTTTTTATTCTATTAAAAGCTTTTTAACTGTTTTTAACCGTATCATTTATTAGTAACATTATTAATAAGCCAATAAATGTATACATTATAGGTAATAAAACAAATAATTCTCACAAATAACTCAAATAAAATGTAAAATAACTTACTTACAGATGTGCTCTTTTTACTCAATTAAAAGCTTTTTTAACTNAATCATTCTTGTACTGATCAATTAAGTCTTTTGATTTACTAAACAGGTCGTCTATATATTTTATTATTACAACTTTTTTTTCTTTTTTCTTCACTTTCTCTCTTTTTCAAATTCTACCTATTTTTTTTTCTCCAATTTTGCGCCCCCCTCAAGCCTGCGGCCCGATAGCTACGCCACTGGAAACAAATAGTTACCCTAGAAAAATGATAAATAAATACTGGTATTCAGCTTTAACTAACTCCCCCAAAATTGACAGTTCAGAAAACATTAGATATTATAAATCACTAACCTATATACAAGGATTGACAGAAAATATTCAAAAAACGTTCAAANTATGTACATAATGCATACAGCTTAAAGAATATTTCTGTATCAAGTATTAACTATTCTTGCCCCTAGTTTTCCCCCAAATAAATTAAAGTACCTATAAAAAATACCTGACATTAACATTGTTTTAGAAATAATCTTTAAAAAAAGTATAATGTTTTTATTTTCCGGCATTTGAAAGAATTGATGATAATTAACACTGATGAAATGTAGTTCATTTTTCCCTCACAATCTGTTTCTAGCAGCACCACCTTGCCATTTTCATAATTTGAGCCTTTTTTTATGTAACTCCCTTTACTTATTCTAAGCTTATTGTATTAGATCAGCTGATATGATTTACTTAAAGTGTAGTTAGACTGTTCCCTCCCCCCTCCCCTTGGCAAGTCACCTGACTCTACACATGTGTCTGCCTAAAGACAGAGTTCTAAATATAGATCCATAATATTAAATAGAGATCTGGGGGTCCTCGCCCCAGACCTAGCCGGGGTCGTCTGTCTTTAAAACTCATCTCGCAATATTATAATAACTAAACCAGATCGAGTAGCATACCTTCCTGACGTCAACTTATTTTTAGATTCATCTTGTCAGTTTAAGGAAATTATTCAGCCGAGAGAGTTTATTCCCTAGCTGTCACGCTACATTTACATCTTCATCCATATCTTTAATATTTAAAACATATTAATATACATTCTATTCAACCTCAGAGTAAGGAAGGGGTAGAGGGAACAATACTGTATAATCTGGATATCAATCTTTANTTATGGATAAGATAATAATATGAAGATAAAGATGATATTATGGGAGCAGGGCAGAGATGATATTATGGAAGACCTGACGACGGCTAACTTCAATCTCAATCCCCTAAAATTTATTCCATTAGTGATATTTCGTAATTTTAAAATTTTCTGGCATTATTTTAAAGAAATTTTTAGATAATTAAGAAAAGGTTATTAATGGTACAAACTAACTCATGGTGGTGCTAGGAGAAAGTAGTGTCAGAAAAGTGAACTAAAATAATATATATTGATAAAAATGACTTAAATAATAAAAAAGACACTTTGATATAGTTACAGCGCAAAAATAATTATAAAGAAACATCTCCGAGCTTAGGTTTTAAGCAACTTTAATGTTGTTATTTTATCGTCTAAAAGAAAAATCTTTCAGTGTCGTAAAAAAAAAAAACAGAAAAGTAAATCAAGGTGGGGTTAAAAGTTTATGAAGAAATATTGTTGGAAGAATGTTAGTTACACGTTGGCAACACTGACCCGTGTAATTTATTAACAGTTCGTGTAATAACAACATTCAAGAAATTCACTTGTTTCTCACTCCCCCTGGTCTACTCACCTCTCCCTGGTCTACTCTCTTTTGGTCTTCTCCTTCGCCCTGGTCTTCTCCTCCCCCCTGGTCTACCCCCTCTCCGTGATCAGTGATAATCACTAGCAAGGATCAACTGTACACTCACGCAGTTACTTTTATTAATCATTTGTTTTTTTATAATTAGTACTTTGATATGAAAGTTGTGGCGTGATCACGTCAGACATGTATGAAATTATGTGATTTCTTCTGGATTTTGTCGTTCTTAGTCATGACTTCATGACAGTGCCTGCGTGGCGTTACGCATAAGCATGGCAGGCAGCCTGTGCCGGCCCAACTAAGCCCCAAATGCCGCCCTCTCAGTATATTATGTAAAAAAAAAAATAATAAAATAAAATAATAAAAATGATAATTTGAGTGTGCAATATATTTATATAATAGTGAAGTAAAACTAAATAGAGTCGAAAAATTGATGAATTTTTTTGAATAAATTATTTTATTGAATAACTATTTATTAATTTACTTATATAATAAAGGTAGACATCCTGTATTTCAAAATAATTCATTTTAAATAATTAAATGACACTTTCGAAAACTTTGCATTTATGTCACAGATTTTTTTTTTTTTAAGGATAGTTTAATGTTCAATTAGGCCAGGATATAGCTTGCGTAAATTAACTTGTGTATAAGTTAATCGTTCGGTGCACTTTAAGAATATGTGATTGGCTAAATTCGTCTATGCTTTTAGCTCAGGATATAGCTTGGCCATAGGCTGTTAAAAAAAAATCATACCAGTAGAGAGCGGCCTTGTCCTATCTATTTTGGCAGACAATGTGATTTTCTTGATCCTGAGGACAAAATTAGTTAGTAGACCATAATTTGAGTGGGTGTTAGTTTGTCTCTTGCTTTGTGACCACTTTGATTTGAAGAAATAGTCTATAAAGAGACAAACTGACATCAACTTGATTTTTAGAGTACTAACTAATTTTGTTATCAGGATCATGAAAATCACATAGTCCACTAAAATGGATGGGACATGGCCGCTATGCAATAGTCTGTTATTTTCTTTTAACAGACTGTGGCCAAGCTTTGTCTCACAGACAAACTTAGCCGACCACATATTATTTAAAGGGTTCCAAAAAAATAATTTATACACAAAATTATAGCTTGATAATCAGCCACTTTTTTGCACACAATCCCCTAGACTAATTCAGTGCGTACAACTAAAATANGGGGTAAATAAAAAAAACCTGTTTATACAGAAGTTTCTACGATTTGGTTGCAGTTTCATATTTGTTTATTAAATAAATTATAGATGTGCTAACTTTTGGTGCTTGTTGGAGGCTTTGTTTCTTCAACGAATGTTTAAATTTCCCCGACTTTATTAAATATTTACTGGAACAGTGCCGCGCGGTTCCAAATTTTTGATATTTAAGTATTTTTCTTAATTTGGTCTTTTCTTTGCGAGGAAGCTATGTGCCACATTAATTGACAGAGTATTTTTAAATGAACGTATCTCATCGAGTTATTTTATTACGATCGAAGTTTAGTTTCCATATTTTAGTTTTTCATTGAAATGAAAATGTGAAGGTTAGGAAATTCCAACTTTTTACCTCTTTTGCTAGAACTATGTTTGAAGGATTTTCTCTTTGAATTTTCAGTAAGTACATAGATGGGCTTGGTCAGATCGTTACGCAAGATGAAAGGAAATAAGGATAACGAGAGAGGGGAGGGGGGGGGGGGGTATTTCATGCAACAACACCTCTAAAGGAAAAGCCAAAAATAATGACTGATTTCATGTTTGGTGATGCTTTAACACAAATCCTTCAAAGGTTTTAACATTTCATGTTTCATTTATTCAATCTGCTTAAAAACGTTATTTAAAAAGTTGTCCAATGTTTCAATGCCAACAAAATAAAAAATAATTCATCATATATATCTTCTCTCATTGAGAATATCAGAAGAATTGAAAAATAATAATAATAATAATAATAATAATGTGAATAATTATGTTGTGTATATGCATACGCATTTTTAAGGATATTTATTAAGGATTTTTTTTTTTATTCTATAAGTTGGTAACATAACGTAAAGGTTACGGCAACCTATAAAATTGATTCGTTTTATATATGTAGATTAAAACACTTGATTTCTTACGATTAACGATACTTTCGGCCCATATTGTATTAGTACATTAGTAATTAGTACGGTGTTAGACATTGGACATTAGCATTAAACATTAGGCATTGGACATTAGTACGAAATTTGGCATTAGACATTAGCATTAGATATTAGCATTAAACATTAAGCATTGGACATTAGCATTAAACATTAGGCATTGGATATTAGTACGAAATTTAGCATTAGACATTAGTACGATATTATACAATATTATGACATTAAACATTTGACATAATTAGTAGTACGGCTTCAAACATTAGTAGTTAGTACCAGGAACTAATAAATTTAATTTAATTTCAGTTTAGAGGAAGTAAGCAGTATCACATAATTTATTAATAGTTATAAGATTATTTTTATTTTTATTTTAAAAGAGTTTTTTTTTTAATCAAAATCGACGGAATCGATTTTTAAGAATTTTTTAAATGTTTTTTTCCCAAGAGTTTTTTGAAAGTAGCCCTTCCAAATAAAGAACTAATAAAATTAATAACACGATTTCACCTCGAGTATGATTTTCCTGAACCTGTAAGTCAAAATTTATCAAAATGGGTTCTGTAATTTACGCTCCACGCGTCTGACATGAGAGACAGAATTTGGTTTTATTAACTAATATTTGGGCTCAACCACCTCAAAACGTGAAAACCAAAAATCGAATTTTAGCACCATTACAATGCTTTCTCTTTATAAATACTTCGTAATCTAAGAAATTAAAAATGAAACCCAAATATTAATTTTGTGACAATATTTTAAGGGAGTAAAACACAGTAATTTCGAAGTAACAAAAGTAAAGAAATTAACATTCCCGCCCGATAAAATGTATTTTAAAATTTACAGGGGTTTGGTAGTTTTTACGGTCACCTCAAAACTTTGAATATTCAACAAGGTTCCCTTTATAACTCCCCCCCCCCCTCACTATTTTCTTGCACTCCAAATTAAATTCCGAAATTGAAATTCAACTAGGAAGATTATGCAGCGGACAATCTCAAGAATTCATGAAATTTTGATAAATGAAGAAAACGATAAAGTTTCTAATCTCTTTGGACCATATTATCTTATCATAGACAATTAAACTGATAACAGTCAGGAGATAGTTATCTCAATTTAACTTTTTATAAAGTTTAAACGAAACTTTTTTTTTTTTTGTTTAGAAATTTGAGAAAGAAACTTTAAAAAAGAAGTTGATTTATTTTTCAAAATAAATACATTTAAGATTAAATTATAGAAATCTTTGTTTAAAAAGAAATATAAATGGTAACACTGTTGTGCAAAAAAAGAGGGAAATTTTTAAGTTACAATCTAGGGTATTTTACTCTTGTTTTATAGACCGTGCAGTGTTGCTTCACCAGGAATAAAATAACAGTAGAGAGAAACAAAAAAACCAACGAAATTAAGATATTTAAAACTATTATAATGTTTTTGCTAGTTTTTTGAAAAATAAATTTTACTTTAAAAGTATTTTAAAATAAGATAAAGAACTATACTTTGGCAGCTGAACTAGTATAATATATTTGAAAATGTCATGTATTCAAACTGATTTATTTCTTTTTTAAAAATTATGTAGTTATATTTATCAAGTAGACAGGTGGTATAGAAGTTTGATCTGAATATATTTCAAAATTAGTGAATTTTTTTTTTTTTTTTTTTTTTTTTTTTTTTTTTTTTTTTTTTTTTTT